>BQNB010030008.1:0-53140 GCA_026074375.1 Tanacetum coccineum
AAATGGCAGGCAACGTTAATAACATACCATTAAACTTGAACTAAGATCATGCCTTAAAAAGAAGATGAGATCGTTTCTCATTAGTTATGTAGTTGCAAAAGCATAGTAATTGTATGCTAATTATTTTCATACCCGTGTCAATGTTTTTTGATATAATTTTGATTACAAATGAACTTTATAACACCCCTATTTTTGACATATAGCAGCGAAAGTTAATCTAGGGTATTATTTCATAGTACAACAGTCATAATCATCCATATATTTTAAGAGAATCCATTAGGATAGGGATCTAGTCCATGACATATATAAATGGCGGGCAACGTTAATAGCATACCATTAAACTTGAATTGAGATCATGCCTTAAAAAGAAGATGAGATCGTTTCTCATTAGTTCTGTAGTTGCAAAAGCATAGTAATTGTATGCTATCTATTTTCATACACGTGTCAATGTTTTTCGATATAATTTTGATTACAAATGAACTTTATAACACCCCCATTTTTGACATATAGCAGCGAAAGCTAATCTGGGGTATTATTTCATTGTACAACAGTCATAATCATGAAAAACGATTCAAAAAAGACGTTTTTAAAAGATAAGTTATCATTCATTATTTCATCAGAGTTTTTACAAACAGAGGTCCCAAAATCTACATGAAAACATAAAGTTTGAATAATAACAGTTTATCCATCTTCAAGTCCGTGCCACTTTGTGCAATTAGATGTTTAGTTACTTGAGATAAACATGCTAAAAAGGTCAACACAATGGTTGAGTGAAATTCATAGGTTTATAATAAATAGTGTGAATACAAGTCATCATAAGAGTGGGTTACATTGTTATACACCCATAAGTGTAATAATTGCAATGAGTACAATTATTATGGAAAACAGTATTATTGCGTCTAAGCTCATGGCAGTGGGTTACGTTGTTATACACCCATAAGTGTAATAATTGCAATGAGTACAATTATTATAGAAAACAGTTTTATTGCATGTATCCCCCTCGCGGGTTTATGAAATAATTCAAAGATTTAAAAGCGAGGTTATGAACTCACCTTAACAGTATAGGGAAATCTGATTGATGGCAAAAGTATATCAAGTGAAAGTAACGGCTTCGTCACGCAACCTGGGGTGATATGTCAAGTCTTAGTGTGATAGTTTATGTTTCAAAACTTCATAAAGTTTAACGTATATCTTTGATTTATTATGGAAATATTGTATCGTTGTTCGGGCTATCATAATCCAGAGGCCATGTAGTATCGTTTGAGGAGCCAGGGCACTTTAAATCGTAAACCCAGCAAGCTCGTCAAAACGAATACCCAAATGGAACCCCTCACATGAAATTCCCTAGTATCGTGATACGATAGGATTTTAGGTTTCAAAAGCTAGCCGATGATAAATTACGTTTAATATATAACGTAATTAATTTAGAATACGTTGATCGTTAATTAATAACGATAAATGTGTCGAGGTTTAATAAAATCGGGTTTTATAATATTTTTATATATTTTTATAATTTATATAAAAATATAATATTTTATATTTTTAAGAATATTAAATTGGCAATAAATACCCTTGAATTATAATTAATTACAAAAGTAGTCCTTTATACATATAAAGTATATATAATTTAATCCTTGAACTTTAAAACTTGGCAAGAACAACCCTTGGAGTTATAACTTTAATATAATTACAAAAATGGCCCTTGTAGTTAATAATTTCCAAAAGTTACAATATATACCCCTTGCATGAAAATAATTTACAAAACAAGTCCAAATTACATGCAAGCTTATTTTAGGTTTCTAAAAGAGATTTTCAGGTTAGAGCTTATCATAATAAGCTAAAATAAGTTAGGAATAATAGCTTTTACGAGCTTATAGCTTATTGAAAAAGGTTTACGAGTTTAAAAACATAAAATGGGTCGTTTGGTTTATAAAAATTAATCCAATGGGTTAAAGCTTTTAAGGCTTGATAAAATGTTTATAGAAATGACTAATAAGCTTATAGGAATAGCTTATAACAACAACTTATAAGTTTAGCTTATAGATTTCAAGAAAACGAGTTATTAGGGTTTAATAGGGCTCGTTTGGTTTTAGAAATTAAAAACGAGTGGGTGTGAGCCTCAAGGCTTTTAACAAGGGTTCAAACATGATTATAAGATACTTATAAGAGTTTCAAAATAGAAAAATAGCTTATAGAACAAGGATTCGAGCTTACGGTTTGGAAAATGGGTCGAATGGGGCTTATTTGGTTCGTACGCCTAGAATTCGACTTCAAGACCTTCGTTTCTTGATTTCTTGGCTTCACTTCTGCACTTGGGACTTCTCTTCTTCCTTCTTGGCTGCTTAGAACTCCATTGATATGTTTATGTTTGAGTTTGAGGTGTGAGATTGAATGGTGAAGGGTGCGTCCTATTTATAGTGCAAAAACACCTTGGAGGCCAAGTTTGGAGGAGTAAGGACCAAGGTGAGGTGACTAAGAGCAGCTAGGGATGACAAGGAATAGCTATGGTGTGAGTATGCAAGGCTAGAAGCTAGCATGAAGATGTGGGAGGCTCTTGTTTAGCCGCGGCATAGAAGGGAGAACAAGGAGGTGATGAGGCTTCTTGGTGGCCAAGGAATGTGATTGAGGAGCTTGTAAGCAGCTTGGAGACATAGTAGCTTAGTCATAGAGGTGCTAGGTTAGTGGTTTGAGTTTAAAATGGGTAAAAAGGAAAGAAAATGGGTCGCGGGTTTGAATCTAGTTAGGGTTAGGGTTTTAGGGTTTTTAATTCGTGTTAGGGTTAGGGCTTAGGATAGATTAAGGTTTAGGATTAGTGTTAGGATTATGGTTTAGTGTTTAGGATTAAGGTTTAAGCTTTAGGATTAGGTTTTAGGGTTTAGTTTTAAGGTTAAAGTGAAATTAGGGTTTTATGGTTTTAGATTAGGTTTTAGAATGATTTAAGAATTAGGTTTAGGGTTTTAAAAGTCATGCATTAAGTGCTTGTACCTTGTACTAAAGTGGTGGTAAGAAACCAAAGTGATTTAGGAGGTAAAATGACCTAATTTGACTTTCTTGTATTATTGACTTGTACATTGAGCTTTAGAAAGTTGTAACTTGATTTAGGAGGGAAAAGATATTCAAATGTTGTGCTATGATACTTGTACACATGCTTTAAAGGCTTGTACATTCATTTTATATGTATACATTACATATAATTAGGGTTTTGATATAAACGTTAACGTTTAATGCTTGTTTTGAAATAACGTTTTGAAAAGTACGTTAAATGGATAATGTACTTGGTAAAAATGATATTAAGATATAGACTTGACATATTAGGATGTTTACATGATGTAAACATAGATAGAGATGGCATTGGTAGAGGTTGCGTGAGCTCGTTTACTTTAGAGATGCAAGTTATGTTGCATAATGAGATAAAGCAAAAAATTTCCCTGTAAAAAGGTGGTATATATATAATAGATGGATATTACATTGAATCTAATTTAATAGATGGATATTACATTAATGAAAATTCCTGGTTGTTATAGTCTCCCTCCCTTAAAAGAAATCTTGTCCCGAGATTTAGTTGGATGCCAGAGTGGTGTTTGAAAACAGATGTGGATATTTGGCACGAATTTGATCTTCGCATTCCCATGTAAATTATGGTCCTCTTTTAGAGTTCCATCTTACTTTGATTATAGGAATACGACTTTGTTTCAGTTGCTTGACTTCTCGATCCATAATCTCCACTGGTTCTTCTGCAAAGTTGAGTTTGTCATCAAGTCGAAGCTCTTTCATTAGAATGTCAAGGGATTCGTCAGATAAGCATTTCTTTAGATTAGAAACGTGGAAGGTATTGTGGACATTACTGAGCTCTTCAGGAAGCTTAAGTTTATATGCCACCAGACCAACTCTTTTAAGAATCTTAAATGGTCTAATGTACCGGGGATTAAGCTTTCCTTATTTTCCAAAACGAATGACACCTTTTCGAGGTGATACTTTCAACATAACATGATCTATAACTCGAAATTCTAAAGGTTTTCGTCTTACAGTGGCATAACTTCTTTGCCGATCTCTTACAGCTTGCAAGCGTTGTCGAATTTGCACTATCTTCTATGTGGTTTCATGGATTATTTCTGGTCTTGTAAGTTGAACATCTCTAACTTTGGCCCAACAAACAGGTGATCTGTACTTTCGACCATAAAGTGCCTCAAATGGCGTTGCCTTGATACTGGCATGATAACTGTTATTGTATGAGAATTCTACCAATGGCAAGTGTCTTTCCCATCCTTTTCCAAAATCTATAGCACAGGCTCGAAGCATGTCTTTGAGTGTTTGGATGGTCCTTTCACTTTGTCCATCGGTTTCAGGATGATATGCCGTACTCATGTCTAATTGAGTACCCAAAGCACTTTGTAATGATTGCCAGAATCTAGATGTGAAATGACTGTTACGATCTGAGATGATAGATATTGGCACTCTATACTGGGAGACTATTTCTTTGATGTATAACCTTGTAAGAGTTTCTATACTATCTGTCTCTCAGGTAGGGATGAAATATGTGGATTTGGTAAGGCGATCGACAATGACTCAGATTGTGTCATGTCCGTTTAAGGTTTTGGGTAATTTTGTGATGAAATCCATTGTGATTCTCTCCTATTTCCACATTGGAATCTCCGGTTGTACTAGTAAGCCGGATGGCTTCTGACATTCTGCCTTAACTCTAAAACATATTAAACATTTGCCAACATATTCAGCGATGATTGCCTTCATGTTAGGCCACCAATAGAGTTTCTTTGATCCTGAAACATCTTGTCAGAACCGGGGTGAATGAAATACTTCGATTTATGAGACTAATGCATGATCAAGTCTCTCAGATTACCAAATAGTGGTAACCAACTTCGGTTCTTAATACAACAAGTTCCATCAGGACGTATTTCAAATGTTTTATCCATTCCTCGTAAGTTTTCAGCCTTGATGTTTTCTTCCTTGAGTGCTTCGGTTTGAGCTTTAAGAATTTGTGAGGGTAAGTTTGGATGAATGGTCATAATTAATGATCTAAATCGGAGTGGTTTGATTCATTTCTTCCAGCTTAAGGCATCAGCTATGACATTTTCCTTTCCAGGTTGGTAGCGAATTTCACAATCGTAATCTGCAAGTAATTCTAACCAACGGTGTTGTCTCATGTTCAACTCTTTCTGATAAAGGATATGCTGAGGACTTTTATGATCAGTGAACACAGTACACTTTGTACCATATAGGTAGTGTCTCCAAATTTTAAGAGCGAACACAACTGCTCTTAATTCGAGATCATGAGTGATATAGTTTTTTTTCATTAGGCTTGATTTGTCGGGATGCATATGCAATAACTTTTTCTTTTTGCATTAACACCGCTCCCAGACCTTGATGGGATGCATCACAGTAAACAAAAAAATCATCGTTTCCTTCTGGTAATGCTAAGATTGGAGCTTCACAAAGCTTCTGTTTTTAAATTGGAAAGCCGACTCTTGATCTTCGCCCCAGATAAACTTCTTGTTTCTCTGGGTTAATTCAGTCAAAGACTTTGCAATCTTCGAAAAATCTTTAATAAATCTCCGATAATAGCCATCAAGTCCTAAGAATTAACGTATTTCTGTGGGTGTAGTAGGAGATGCCCAATTCTTAACTGCTTCAATCTTGGCGGGGTCAACATGAAGTCCTTGACTATCAATTAAGTGTCTAAGAAATTGCACGATATGAATCCAGAAATCACACTTGGAGAACTTGGCATACAACTTCTCTTTCTTGAGTAATTCTAGGATTATTCTCAGATGATTTGCGTGCTCTTCTTTGTTACGAGAGTAGATGAGAATATCATCGATGAACACTATCACAAATTTATCCAAGTATGGTTTACACACAAGATTCATGAGATCCATGAATACGACAGGTGTGTTAGTTAAACCAAATGGTATCACTTGAAATTCATAGTGTCCGTATCTTGTTCTGAAAGCAGTCTTGGGAATATCTTCATCCCTGACTCTCAGTTGATAATAGCCTGATCTTAAGTCAATCTTCAAGTAGACACTTGAACCTTGAAGTTGGTCAAATAAGTCATCAATCCTGGGTAATAGGTAACGATTCTTTACGATACGTTTTTTTAACTCTCGGTAATCGATACACATTCTGAAAGATCCGTCTTTCTTTTTGACAAATAAGACAGGAGCTCCCCAAGGCGAAGTACTTGGTCGGATAAAACCTCGGTCTGCTAACTCTTGAAGTTGCTATAGATACACCCAGCATTTCTGAAGGAGCAATCTAAAGGGGGCTCGGGCTACAGTGTTGTTCCCTAGAATTAAATTGATTTGGAATTCTACTTGGCGAATGGGAGGAAGGCCAGGTAGATCTTTAGGAAAAACTTTTGCGGGAATTCCTCTGACTACTGGATATCTCTAGTCATTTTTCGCGTTGACTTCTTTTCCATTACTTGGATTTATGAAAACTGACAACCCTCAGTATATATATCTTTCAGTTTTATACAGATATGAGACATAGTCAGGTATTACTTTGATTACCTTGGATGACCACAGTTTCAACCAAAAATCTTTTTAGATTGGGATGTGGACGACTTTCTCGTCCACCGATCATATACTAGACATGACTTGGAAAACCAATCCAAACCAATGACACGGCGAAACTACCAAGTTTGATCGGTATAAGATCAATTTTAAAAGGTTGATTTAACAAAGTCAGAGTTGCACATGAATAACGGTAGTTTGTGCTTAACTAATTTCCGTCAGCAAATTTTGATATTATAAAAGGTATCTTTTGTACTGGGTGGAATATTTGTCTTAGAGGCAAGAGATAAGGATACGAAGCTTTTATGGCTCCAGAATCAAATAATGACACTAGCCTAGATGTTGGTTTAGAAGGAGCATACCCGTGACTACGTTCGGGTCTTGGTGAACATTCCTATCCCTCAACATGTAGGACCTCTTCCATAGCATTGTTGTTGGTGGTCTTTCGTCACTAATTTACATAATGCCCTTTCTCCTCCACCTCAGGACAAGGTAACTGTCACTGGTAGCAGATTACTTCCAGGTGGGCTGAGGCCCTTTGTTTTTGCATTCTTGGTCAGATGGCCCACTTGTTGGCAAGTATTTTACACTTAACATGCAAGGTCCTGTGTGACAGAGTGCATTTCTACACCAAGGGTAGTTTCCAATAGAACCCATTGTTTCAGTTGGGTGACACGGCATAAGACCTGAAGGTTCCTATCTTCTGTTCTGTTGTGGTTGGTGATTATTGTAGCGGTTGTTGGTGTTGATGTTACGGTAGTTGTTGTTGTTGTTCAAACTTTTGTTTGTGATCACTTGATACTTGCACCGGGGTGTGCTTTGTTACCTGATCCATTAGCCTCTGGGATATGTTAATGGGGCTTTTCTCTAGAGTGTTGAGTTTAGAGGCTAAACCATTCCCTCAAATACTACAAGGCAATCCCTCGATGAAGAACTATCCATCCTTCTACTCAGAAACCGGGCCCATAGGTGTAATAAGGTAGCCATTTCCTGGAACTTCTAATATGGCCTTGAGATCAATTCCTATTCAATCAGATGGTAAAAACTCATCTTCCATCTTTAGACCTCAGTTTTGGGGACAATACTTCATTATCAAAAGCATCTTGAATTCAACCAGTAATCTTGTAAGAACTTCGATCCTAATAGGTGTGGGAAAAAGAAATCTACAGGATCGAGCCTTCTTCAGTTAAAGTATCAGTAGCAACTTTACCTTTGCAGTCTCCAGTACGTTGCTACGGGAAAACACAGATTCAGTTCGCGCAAAAACCAGCAAATAAGTCCCAACAGCTTCTTCTGTACCTTTGAATTGATAGGTTGGGGCAGCTCAGAACTCTTTGGTAAGCTACACTTTTCCTACTACAGGAGCTTCTCTTGGTCCTGTGGTATTATCAGTATTTGCCCAGTTAGCGACTTTTGCTTCTAGAAAGCTACTACACAGGCAGCAACTAGTCCCTGATGGCAGCTTGATCCTTGGCTGGGCTTCAGATGTTATGTCCTTTTGGGAGGCATCTATCAACATACGTAACACTTAATAAGAATGGAAATCACAAGTCTTAAAATGAAATGCTTATTTTAAACTTTAGGCATTTTTAAACAATAGTGATATTAAAATCATAGATACTTATTGGATAAAATTCCTAACAAGGCTCTAACTTATTAGTTTATTTAATGGGGTATGGTAAGATCATAATGATACAGATGAGATGAAATATAGGACACAGGATGAATATGAAACGGGATCACCATTATATTATATCATGAACGACTTGCCTTTGTACTGTACATAGTCAAAATTTAATAAGTGTTGTTATTTATACCACACATCCCGTGGCTAGGTTCTATCAAAAGCTATAACTAGTATCTAATCTAGTAGTCCGATGGTCCATCCTGGTGTTACTTGTGTTCATAAGATTGCATTCGAGAAGACTTCCCAATAAGCTGGTGACGAGCCTGGATATCTCGATGATTTGGTTGTCTAGATTAGCAACCTGAAGCAGCCATGAGCAATCTTGTTGTTATTTCCTATTTGCTTTCTTTGAAGTTTAGCAATTTCAGCATGAGACTCTAGGAGTTCAGCTTCCAAATTGTCAAAATCTTGTTGTATGATTACCTGACTTTTGCCCAAACCATCGTATTTTGTCTTCTATGTGCTCAATGCGGTCAAGAGAGAGTTCAACTAGGTGATTCAAAATTTCCTCAATTTGCTCGTGACGTTCCAGACTTGTCTTACGAGAGCTTTCTCCTATCTCAAATTCTTGGGTAGGACATGAAGTTAGAGGAGATGACAGGTCATTTCTTTCAGTATCTTAAGTGGCAATAAATTCCTCAGGAAGAAAGATTCTTGGAGGATTAAACAATGTGAGATAGCATAAAAGATGGAGCATAATAGTTGGGCCGGTGGAATAGGTGATATCTTTAGCATAATATTCATGCATGACCTCCAAAAAAGGGTCATCAGAAAAAGTGAAAGGTTGGTGAAGCATATTGGAACTAAGCCCAAATGAGTTAAAATTGAAGAACTAGAATAATTTTTCATGGTAAAGCTAGGACATAGTCCGGGAAGCCGAGATATAGTCAAGAAAGTTAAGGGCAAAAGCATCCTCACTATTGGAAGTAGGTGTTGCTGGGAGAAGACATCACTCAATTAACAACTAATGGTAAAAACATAAGTTAATTATATAATAGTATCATAGTTATGTACTTTACATACATTCGCGAGATGTAAAGTGGCACGTAGGACTTTCTTGGATGAAAAAAGAAAAGAAAGTGTATAGTTAAGAGTTTCCAACCTGTTCTCTATAACATTGGATCTTGATTACCAATCTATAATACACCCATTTTTTGACATATAAGCATGCGAAGCTAATCTGGTTATTAATTTTCATATAACAACAGTAATAATCATTGAAAAGACCTCAATAGATACATTTTTAAAAGATAAGTTATCATTTATTTATTTCATGAGAGTTTTTAACGAAACAGAGTCCCAAATCTACATGGAAAACATAAATTTTAAATGATAACATTTAGCCATCTTCAAGTCCGTGCCACCTCCCGTACCAAAAAGGTGCCAAATGCCTGAGATAAACATGCTAAAAAAGGCAACACCAATGTATGATAAAAATTCAATAGGTTAATGTTAAACATTTGACTACAAGTCATAGTGGTTACGTTATTATACACCCATAAAGTGTAATAATGCAATGAGTACAATTATATAAAAGACAACCTTATTATTGCCCTAAGCTCAGACACCAGAGAAAACCTTGAGATAAGTCTATAAACATAAAGTAGTTTCCCAACGGGTGGCCTTTCCAAACACCCGCATAAGAGTGATTCAAATGAAATGCGTGTGTTACTCAGAAAGTATAGGTACACCAACGGGGGAGTTCAGTCCCAAAAGATCTATTCACAGCATATGCGCTTACTTCGAAAAGGTAATTAAACTTTTATGGATAGTGGGGTCCTAAATGGTCAAAAAGTAAGGACTTAGGCAAATAATATATCAAGATAGCATATAGTTGAAAAACACTCGTATCATGGTTTAATAGCGATGGTATCCCCTCGCGGGTTATGAAATATTAGAAATTTAAATATGCGATGCTTATGAACTCACCTTAACATGAAAATTTTTGATTGAGTGGCAAAAGTAATATCACGTTAAAGTAACGCTTTCAATGACGCAACCTGGGGTAATATCCAAGTCTTAGTGGATGGTTTAATTTTCAAACTTTATAATGTGTTAACCGTATTACTTTGAAATTATTAATTAAGAAAATATTGTAACACTGTTCGGGCCATCATCATTCAGAGGTCCATGGTAGTAAACGTTTGAGGAGCCAGGACACTTTAAATCGTAAATCCAGCAAACTCAGCAAAACGTATACCCAAATGAAACTCCTCACATGAAGCTCCCTAGTAACGTGATACGATAAAATTTTAAGTTTCTTCAAAAGCTAGTCGATGATACAATAATTATATAACGTAATTGTTTTATAATGCGTAGATCGTTGATTAATAACGATTAATGTGTTGGGTTTTAATAAAATCGAGTTTTATAATATTAATATATATTTTTATAATTTAGAAAAAATATTATTAAAATATAATTTATATTATTCCGTTATGCAAAAAAATGGCAATATATACCCTCGATTTATAAACTTTTACAAGTTTAGTCCTTTATATATAAAGTATATATAATTTAAACCTTTAACTTTAGAACTTGGAAAAATAGGTCCTTATAGTTATAACTTTGGAATAATGACATTTTTAGCCCCTCTAGTTATAAATTTCAAAAATTTATGATATATACTCCTATGCATGAAAAATATTTGTTAAATCAATCCTAAAAGCCATGCAACTTAATATTAGGGTCCAAATGATATTTATTAGGGTATAGCTTTTATAATAAACAAAAATTAAGAGTTCAAGAAAACAAAAGTTTAGAAAAAGGATTCGATAGCTAGAAAATCAAAACGGGTCAATTTTTTTTAGGGTTTTAGTCCAAACACACAAGGGTTGAGGAATTCAAGGATTCAAACAAAGTTTTATATAAGATATTAAGAGTATTATGAACATTATAAAACCGATTTGAGCTTATTGAACCAAGAATATAATCTTTACTTGAGCTAAAATGGGATTTTTGGATTCGTACAGCCAAGATATGGATTCAAGACCTTCCTTCTCATGAATCTTGGCTTGTATTAAGATCTAGGGGGGACCTACTACTTCTCCTTGGCCTGAAGTTAGAACTCCAATTTGAGTGGTGATGTGTTTTGTGAGGTGTGTTTGAAGTGGTGGGTGTGTTTCGTTTTATATAAGGCTCATAAACCCTTGGTGCCCAAGTTTTCTTGGTGGCTAGGGGTCAAGGGCTGTAGAGAGGTGACTAAGGAAGCCTATAAGGTGAGTATGGAAGGCTAGGAAGGTAGCTTAGCAAGGTGGTATGGGGTTTTAGAGGGTTCGACTAGTATAGGGGTGACAAGAGGAAGGTGATCATAGCAATACTTGTAGCCAAGGTGGTGATGAGGTGCTTGGTTGCTCCTTGAGTGATCAGGTGGGTGAGGTCATAGATGGCTTGAGGTGCTAGTTTCTAGCTTAGTATATATGGGTCAAAAAAAGAAAGAAAAGGGTGTCGGGTTTTGTTTTTTGGTTTCGGTTTAAGGGATTTTTAGGGTGATTCGAGTTAAGGTTAGGGTTTAGATAGTTAAAATGTTAGGATTAGGGTTTAAAAATAAGGTTTAGTGTTATAGATAATGTCTAGGTTAGTTTTAAGGTTTATGAATTAGTTTTTAGTTTTAATAAGTAATTTAAGGTTTTAGGGTTACATTTAGGGTTTAGGGTTTAAGATGACTTAGAGTTTAGGTTTTAAGGTTTAGAAGTTATGCATTAAGTGTTTGTATTTTGTGTTAAAGAGGTAGTAAGAAACTAAAGTGATTTAGGAGGTAAAATAACCTTGTTTGGTTTTCTTGCATTATTGACTTGTATATTGAGCTTAAATGAGTTTTACATTGACTTAGAAGGAAACTATATTTCGAATGTTGTGCATTGTACACTTGTACACATGCTTGAAGGTTTTCACATTCATTTTATATGTATACATTACATATAATTAGGGTTTTGATATAAATGTTAACGGATAAAGTCTATTATAAATGGTACGTTAAATGTATAATGTACTTGGTAAAAATGATATTGAGATATAGACTTGACATATTAGGATGTTTACATGATATAAACATAGATATAGATGGCATTGGTAGAGGTTGCGTGAGCTCGTTTACTTTAGAGATGCAAGTTACGTTGCATAATGAGATAAAGCAAAAAAAAATTCCCTGTAAAAAGGTAGTATATATATAATAGATAGATATTACGGTGCATCTAATTTAATAGATGGATAATTACATTGATGAAAATTACGGGTTGTTATAACTTCCTTCTGAATTCTCTAAGTATGCAACCATGTTGTGTTTGTCACAAAATTCCAAATTCGCCATATGATGAATAGAAAGTGAATTAAGGTTCTGGGATATGTTTGTGGGAGAGACTATGAGTGTTTGGTAGAGGTAATTGAGATAAGAGAGAGTTTTTAAGGTTTTAATATTTCACTGACTTAATAAGATTTGTACTTATCTTGAAGAAATCTTATGTTTATATAGAAAAATCATGAATTCTCCAATTAGTCAAACCTATAGACGAAGTAGTTGGTGGAAATTTCACAACGGCTATATTTAAAGAAGGAAAATCTATTATGGCTCAAACAGTACTAACGGTCACTCAGCAGTACTAATATTAGCCTAGCAGTACTAACTCTAAGCCCAACAGTACTAAAACATGACTATCAGTACTAAGTAATGCCTAGCAGTACTAAGTAATGCCCAGCAGTACTAACATTAAGATACCAGTATTAACCTCAATTTTGTCTAAAGAGCATTTCCATTACCAAATATTGACTCTCACAATCTCTCTTTCTATTTTTATGCTCACACAATATCTCTTAATTCTTTTTGCTCACTAATTAACCCTTTCTATTTTTATCACACAACTCTCTTTTTGTTTTTCAGCTCACTTAATCTCTCTATTATTTTTCTCACCATTTCACACTTTCTATTTTGTATAATTTGCCATCAATTTCACTAGTTTCATATTGTCCTCCCCACTTCCAAGTGTGTAACCTCTTGAGAGAGAGGGATCATTGGAAGTTTGAGCATCTACACCCCCAATATGGTATCTTGGCCAGGACCACTACCTGAACTAGTTCCCTAAGGATTTGGCTCATTATGTGTTGCCATGGATTAGGTCCTATTGATGTTAACAATGTCCTCTCTGGCTTCTCAGATGAAGCAGTTAGTGGCAGCCCATTTCCATTTTGTCACCCAACTCCTTATGGACAGCCTCATCACCAACCTTTACAGGAGGACCACTAGACTGAGGTATCTTGGTGTCCCGACCTCTTTTGACATGCCTAGTTGTTTTTTATTCTTTTTAAACCACTTTTGATATTACATGTCCTTTCATTCATGCTTGACTGCATATTGACATAAGTAGCCTCCCCTCAAACAATACTTCAGAGGTGAAGCATTCAACATTAAGTACTCAATTTGCTTATCCTGTAAGTGTTAGTCCAAAACCAAGAAAAACACAATCCAAAGCATTTTCTTGTTTAGCAGTATTAATTTTGACTAGCAGTTTTAACTAACAGTATTAAGTATAACTGATAGTACTAGTTATACTTAGCAGTACTAATGAATACAACTAACAGTACTAATCCTTTACAAAACTTTACAAAGACATAAAGAGATTTAAACATTAAGGATTAAGCATTCCAATACTTGAGACCAAGTACTGAAACCTTCCAGCATCAAAACCTTTTATAAGAAGATCTGAAACATTATGTTCAGTATCAATTTTAACCATTTGAATTAACTATCAAACCTATGAATTCACCAACATTATTGTTGACGTTTTTAAGCAATGTTTTCAGGAGATCAGTAAGCACAAGGTGCCATGGATGCATTGGTGATTTTGTTTTGGGAAGTCATGCTAAAGATATGGTTGTTTTATGTTGTAAACCAGTGATTTTGAATCCAGAGTACTTGTCCACAACAACTAGCAGCAGCCACATATTCAGCTTCAGTTGTAGAGGTGGCAACCACAGTTTGCTTCTTACACTGCCATGATATCAACCTATTTCCCAAAAACTGACAACCTCCAGTTGTAGACTTCCTATCTTGAGTTGCTCCAGCATAGTCACTATCAGTATAAGCAACTAGTTCAAATGGAGAATCTCTAGAATACCAAAGGCCTAAAGTTGGTTTGCCTTTCAAATATCTAAAAATTCTCTTTACAGCTAAGAGATGTGATGTCTTTGGAGTAACTTAGAATCTGGCACATGCACATACTGCAAACATGATATCTGGTCTAGATGCTGTAAGATACATCAAGGACCCAATCATAGATCTATAGAGATGTACATCAACATCATCAGCATCTCCATCTTTGACTAAAGGCTTTTCCAAATCAACTGGAGTAGAAGCAGACTTCACATCTGTGTAGTTGAATTTCTTCAAAATCTCAGCTACATATTTATCCTGACTGATAAATATTCCATCTTCCTTCTGTTGTACTTGTAATCCTAGAAAGAAAGTAAGTTCTCCCATAGAACTCATCTGAAACTTATCCTTCATAAGCTTCTCAAATGCAGTACACAGTTCCTTGTTTGTAGAGCCAAAGATAATGTCATCAACATAGACCTGTACAAGAAAAATATCTCCTTTTTGCTTTTTGATAAACAATGTCTGATCTATTTTCCCTATGTTAAATCCATTGTCCAACAGATAGTTAGCCAAGGTTTCATACCAAGCTCTTGGTTCTTGATGCAACCCATAAAGTGCCTTGACCACCTTGTAAACTTTGTTTGGATTGTCAGGATCTTTAAATCCCGGTGGTTGAGTAACATAAACCTCTTCCTCAATAGTTCAATATAAGAATGCACTCTTCACATCCATTTGATATACCAGAAAACCCATAAAAGAAGCATAGGCTAAAAATAATCTTATGGCCTCAATTCTTGCCACAGGAGCAAAAACTTCTTCATAGTCTATACCTTCTTCTTGTCTATGACCCTGGGCAACCAACCTTGCTTTATTCCTAATCACAATCCCTCTTTCATCTTTCTTGTTTTTGAAGACCCATTTTGTTCCAATGGCCCTCTTTCCATTAGGCAAATCCACAAGTATCCAAACCTGTTAGATTTTGAATTGCAGAAGTTCTTCCTGCATTACTTCCACCCAAGATGAATCAGATAGAGCTTTAGCAATGCTTGTGGGTTCAATCTGTGATAAGAAACAAGCATATAAACAAGTATTCAGGGTATCATGCATTTTCTGTTCATATACAACACCGAGAAACCCTTGTTCAGAAGTAGGTTTTGTCATCCTTCTTGTCTAAATAGAGGACTTCACATCTCCAATCACATTTGTAATTGGGTGATCTTTATGGATTCTTGTATTTGGAGTGGTTGGAACTGTATAGGAACTAAGGATGTTCCCCAAATCAACTTCTGGTTCATCTTCATCACTGAAAAGCTCAACATGAGTGGCTTCATGTGTATGACTAGTTCCCATTTTGAACATATCTTTAGGGCTATCTTGATCATTTGAACTAGAAGTACTTACTGATGGATCAACAGTATTAAGTTTAAAACTACTAGTATTAACTTTAGGAGTGGCAGTATTAACATGTTGTCCAACAACATTAACTTCTTTAGGACTGCTATCATCTTCAGACTTATCTGTTTCATAATTCTTATTATCTAGACCATCTTCAACCTGCTTTTGATCATTAGTAGCAGATTTTGGTTCACCATTACCAATATCATTGGAAGGTGAATCAAAGTATGAAGCATCTTTCCAAATTGGCATCACAATGCAATCTTGACTGATTTCTTCTTTATGTATAGATGTACCTGCATTAAGTTCTCCTTGTATACCTGCAAATTCATTAGTGATTGTACCTGCAGTTACTCGTACATAATTCATAGATTGGGTTAGAGAATCAATATCAAACAGCCACATTGGACCATTCCCTTCTGTCATAGGCTTATTCTCTAAAAACCCAATATGCAAGTTTTCTTCTACCTTCCTGGTTCTAGTATTGTATACCCTAAAAGCTTTACTACTCAAAGAATATCCAACAAGGGAACCTTCATCACTCTTGCCATCAAACTTGCCTAAATTATCTAAAGTATTAAGAATAGTAACATGACATCCAAATGGTCTCATAAAGTTTAGAGCTGGTTTAAAACCTCTAAAAAGTTCATAAGGTGTCTTGTTATGAGGCTTGACTACTAAGACCCTATTCTGTACATAGCAAGCAGTAGAAACTGCTTTAGCCCAAAATGTGGTAGGTAACTTAATTTAGTTAACATGTTCTAGAACCATCAATTTTTAAAGTAAATCCTATTCTTCTCCTCAGCTATACATTTGCTGAGGAGTCCTTGCTACACTATATTCTCTTTAAATACCTTTTTCTCTGCAAAAATCATCAATAACTTTGTTCTTAAACTCTGTTCCATTATCACTCCTAATTATTTTCACTTTCTTATCCACTAGGTTTTCTATATCTTTGATAAAGTTCTTACGGATCTCACTGGTTTCATCCTTAGTTGTTAAAAAGAAAACCCATGTAAACCTGCTATAATTATTAGTGACTACTAAGCAATACTTCTTATGTATTAAACTACTCACAAAAGTTGGACCAAACAAATCCATATGTAGCGTAAAAAAGGCTTAGTAATTGGATACAAAACCTTGGACTTACAAGAAGCTCTGTGTTGCTTTCCTTTAAGACAAGCAACACAGGTTTGGTCATTTTCAAAATGTTTTGTAGGCAATCCTCTTACCAGATTATCCTTAACAAGCTTATTTTTGTTCTTAAAATTAATGTGACCAAGCCTCCTATGCCAGAGCATTGATTCATCTGATGTAGCCTTTGCAACAAGACAAGTTAAAGTCTCTTTAGGAACAATGTTCTTCATATCAAAACTGTACATGTTGTCCTTTCTAGGAATTTTAAGAAGTATCTGACTTTCATCAGGCAACTTAAAATTAGGAGATAAGACAAGACATTCAGTGTCAGTAAAAAGGACATAGTTCTTTTTGTCACACATCTATGAGACACTAAAAAGATTGAATTTTAACTCATTGACAAAGTATACATCTTCAAAATCAAGACTATCAGTTTTAAGTGTTCCTTTACCAGTAATTCTACCACCATATGCTCCTCCTCCAAATGCAACATAACCTCTATTAATATCCTTGAAATCTAAGATATAAGCCATGTTCCCAGTCATGTGCCTTGAGCATCCACTGTTAACAAATCCTGTGTTATCTTGTTGTGGCTTGCCCTGCACATAAAAATAAGGAAATTAGATTCCTTTGGGGACCCAAGCCATCCCTGACTTGGATCTGCCTCGTGCATCAATGTAATTATGTTTCTTGAAGGTGATTGATGCACTATCAGGGTTGGTAGGTCTACAAACCCAACATGTTGAGGCCTTTACAACATTTTCTTGATTAACCCTAACAGCATTAACAACTGCAAAATTTGGCCTAGCAGTTTTAACTATTTTTGGCCTGGCAGTGTTAACTGCTTGTGCCTTAGGCTAAGTAAGTATTAACATTATGTGTTAATCCTTTTGTTAGATAATGTTATTTTAATTGAAAGGGGTATTCTTACAGTTGATTGTACTTTTTTTGATAAAACTGAAATTGGTTTAGCACTAAAAAACTGTAGATTGGTTATGGAGCAAGTAGTATGAGTATTAATGTCCTGACAGTATTAAAAGTTTTTAGGGCCAATTTTCATTAAAACTGCTTTGAAGCATGTTCCTTTTAGCATTTAAGGTGAGATCTATTGGTTAGATAGTTGTAGTTCAAAAACTTTGATTTGTCTTCCCATATACAGCCTTTTCCTTTGATGGGTTTTTGCAACTGAGCATGTACTTGATTTAAAACTCCAAAAATAAGCAGCTTTGTTCTAAATACAAACTCACTTCCGACTTGATTGGAACTTCTGGCCATTCAATTCCTTTTGATTCCCCTACGGGTTTGTGATCATACATCTTCTGCATACCTAACTGACTATTTTTAAACTTTAGTTTTTCTTTGATTTTTAGGTTTTGACAGACTCGCTCCTTTTTTATCAACAGGAAAAAAACAGTTTCTTTTATCAACATTAAGTGAAGACTCAACAAAGGCTACTTGTGAGTTTGATACTTGTTCTTTTACCAAAAGAGGTTATCAAAATTGCATTAGAATCATCTGATTTCATTATCACAAACTAATGTTAGACTCTTGCTTACTATTCTCAGGACCATAACCTTTGAAATTCAGGCTCTTTGAATTCATCAAGACCAGAATAAGACAGATCAAGCTTTTTAGGTCTATTATAGATTAAAGGATGAGGTTGGAGGAGGAACTCATTATATACCCCAACCCTTTTTACTTTTGGTGAGTTATTTGATCCTAAACAACTGGTCTAAATCTTTTGAGAGCCATATCAATCTCCAATTTTAAAATTCAAGGCCCTTCTTTTTCTTTCTTAATTTTTTCAAACTGACTTTTAAGCACATTAATTTCATAGTCTTTGCAAGCTACATCTCTTTTAAGAACTGCAACTTCTTCACTAAAAAGAACCTCATTCTTTCTATAAGTGATAAGTTGTTCTTCTAGAGTTGCTAAACCTCTTTTATATGTAGTTGAAAACAAATCCACAACACTCACCGTTGTTTTTGTTTTCATTATTTGGTTTTTTTTTGTTGAATTCAGTTTGATTAAGCTTAATAATCAAATCATCATATTGTTTCTTAAGAGTTTCAAAGTTTTTCAAACAAGTTTTAGAGCAAGTTTTATCATTGTATACATCTGAGTCTAAAAATGCCATTAGAGCCATGTTTGTCTGAACTTGTTCTTCTGCCATGTCACTCTAGTCAAAACCTACACCATTTATAGCTAACATTGCCTTTGAGGATGTATCTTTATTGTTTCCATGATTTTTGGTGTTGTCTTGATTTCTGAACTGACCTTCTTGCTTCTTGGTGCTTTACACTCCCTGGCAAAGTGTCCCATCTTATGACAGTTGAAACACTCTACCTTGGATTTATCATACCCAGCAGTATCATTAGCATTAATGAAAATCTTCTTTCATGTCCTCTGATAGTACTTCTTTGCCCTTATACTTAGCAAAGAGAGCTGCCACATCAAATCCATTGCTTCCAAATCATCTTCACAAATTTGCTCTAAGTCCTGATGTAAGAGATCAGAACCATTGGGATTTTCAACCATGAAAGCATACACAACATTATCACTTAAGCTAGCATTACTAACTTGAGGACTAGCAGTGTTAACATTAGGGCTAGCAGTACTAACTTGTGGACTAGCAGTGTTAGCATCATTATTACTGCTAGTGCTTGGAGCAGTCATAAAGACCAAGTTTTGAGCACTAATACTTGCACCAACAGATTTCTTTACCTTTTGTTCAACAATCTTGAAGTTGTTAGTTGTACAGATCATCAATGCTTATTGTATCAACTTCAGGATTATTTATCCAAACAACAACATAAGTGTTCCACTCAGGAGGCAAGTTGCTTAAAATTTTTGAATTCAAGTCTTCTTGAGTGATGACCACACCCAAGATTGCAAGCCTACTGAAAATCTTCTAAAGCCTATTGAATATAGAGTCAAGAGACTCTGCACTTGTTGCATTGAAAATTTCATACTGTTGCTTCAAAAGTGTCTTCTGGGTTTTCCTTGTTGCTTCATTACCCTCAAATCGTGTTTCAATGGTAGCAAACATTGATTTAGCATCAGGGTACTGACTGAATGTGAGTTGATGTTCATTAGGAAGAGCCATGAGTAGCAAGCTTCTGGCCTTCACATCGTTCTTCTTATTAGTCTTTTCTTCAGTAGTTATAGGCACATATATCTTTGTAACTGAATTACCATTCTCTTGTTCTATCTGTGGTACAGACACCCATGAATTACCATTCTCTGTGACATCCCATAGAGCATAGTCTTGTATTTGAAATGACTGCTTAATTCTATTCACCCACATCTCATATCACCTAGTTTGAGTATGGGAAGCTTTATAGTAGTACCACTGTTTTGTAGATTTAAACTCCATGTCTTCTAGTTCAAAGTTTTAAAAGCAAAAAGCTCTGATACCACTTTGTTTGATCCCCATCCTTGATGATTACTTAGTTTTAAGGTTAAGTTACCTTGGATAAATCCAAAACAACTTGTTGTAGAAACTTTGTTTGTATACTAAAGTGTATGAGGAATCTACACCTTAATACCTAGAAGTATTATGAATAAAACAGTAATCTTGAATAACAAAGATATAACCAAACGCTCCAATATTATTAAATCAATAATACGAGTACTCTTAACTAGTACTAGGGTTTACAACCTTGAAGCTTTTCTGAATCGACTTGACAACTATGAAAACTTATATGCAAAACTGATATCTCAACTAATATCCTAGGGCCTCCTTTTATAGACTAAGAGAGAGATTATAAGAAAGTATAAGTCTAAAAGTTTAGGCGTCCTGTTTATTCCTAGAAAGTTATAAAGTCCTAGTCGGCTTACAATACATTCCTAAGATATCATAATCTTTTCTAAATATAAACGTAATCTCTTAAACAAATACATTATGTATATCTTGTACAAAAATATCTCAATACTTATCTTCACAAGTATTCGTGTTCTCCAAACAATCTTTATCTCTTTAAATCGTCTTTATCCTCTTGGCGGTAGTAAGTCTTCTAGCAGTTGTAATCCAGCAACATTAACTTTTGTATCAGCAGTACTAATAAACATAAGCAGTAGTAACATTAGTACTAGCAGTACTAATATATACTCACAGTAGTAACTTGTACTAGCAGTCTTAACATTACTACTAGCACAAAAAACAAAACCCAACAAACAAAACACCAAAAAAAAAAACCAATACAAAAAAAAAACAAAAAAAAAAAATAAAAAAAAAAAAAAAAAAAAACACACACACACCCTCAAAAACATAAAAAAACAGCACTAAACTATAGCTTATATTTCAGTCTTCAACTCTGAGCAGTCTTAACTTCAACTAACAGTAGTAACTTTCTATTAACAGTACTAAATTATACTAACAGTAGTAACTAGCAGTGGTAACTTTATACTACCAGTACTAACTACTTAGCATAATTTTCATTATGTACCTGAGCATTAGTAACTCTAAGAATCCTTGAAGTCTTTTAAGTCCTAACACTCTGGAATGTGCCCGGAGCATTACATAAGCCGAAAGGCATACGTCGGTAGGCAAACATCCCATAAGGGCAAGTGAAGGTGGTCTTTTCTTGGTCTTGCGGGTCAATTGGAATTTAAAAATATCTAGAAAATCCATCCAAAAAGCAATAATATTCGTTCCCTACTAAATGTTCTAGCATTTGGTCCATAAAAGGCAATGGGAAATGGTCTTTACGAGTAGCATCATTAAGCTTACGGTAATCAATACAAACCCGCCATCCCATAACTAACCTAGTAGGTATTAACTCATTATCTTCGTTTTCAACTACGGTCATGCCACCCTTTTAGGCACAAAATGAACGGGGCTCACCCACAGACTATCGGAGATAGGGTAAATCAATTCGGCATCAAGGAGTTTGATAACTTCCTTTTTGATAACCTCATGAATTCGGATTTACCCTTCTTTGATGTTGAACCGCCGGTTTAAAGTCGTCTTCTAATAATCTTGTGGTTCAAAAACTAAGGTTGATACCATAATGTCGGAGATTTTCCATGCGATGGCCCGTTTGTGTGATTTAAGAACCTTTAAAAAGGCGGCCTTTTCTTCATTTTTTAACTCTTTAGAAATTATGACTGGTAATTTATCTGTTCCTTCTAAAAATGTATATTCTAAATGAGAAGGTAAATCCTTAAGCTCGAGTTTCGGTGGTTCTTCGATTGAAGGCTTCGTATAAGTAAAACATCAACTCTGCTTAAAGGTATCATTCTTGTGTCAATACAACATATTCATCATCTAAATACACCCCTGACTTGATAAACGTCTGAAACTGTATCTCGAGTACTTTAAAAGCAGCCATGGATCCAATTTCTTGAAATTCTTCTTTGTCAAGTTGTTGATCTAGTTGATCCATGTTTAGAAACATTGTTCCTGTAAAAATCTCAACATCTTGAACAAAAAGTGTGGCAAATGCTCGTTTGAATCCATATTCGGTTCGAGTTTCGTTTAAGTCATTGTTTGAAAGAAGCTTGAGGTATGAATGAAGTTATCGAGAAGATATCATGCAATTTTCTTTTGCTCTTTGGTGTAGTTGTTTCATTTGTTGTTCTTCTGAATTCGAATACGAAAATAAAGTATTTGTCGATTCCATTGTATCGTGAATTGAAGTATGAAAGATTTGTTGGATCTTTAGTAGATGTAATGTGATTGAAGTTGTGGTTTAGAATACAATAATCGTTCACAGAATTTTACATGTCTATGATTGAAACCGATAAAAGATTTAACGGGATTTTACAAAATCAATAGAAAACCGTGAATGAATGATTGTTTGTTGTTAAGGTTTGTTTGTTGTTTGATTAGTATTTTAAGTCCTTATTTGATGTTTAGGTTAGTAATTTGTAATGTTTGATTTATTGTCGTTAAAAGTGCAAAGTTCGTATTGTTCAACGTTGAATTTTACTTAAAACAATAACCAACCCGCCACCAAGAAGGAGCCAAACCGTTGTCCTATTTCAAACTGCCATTTGATCTTTTATTCAAACTGGTGCCAAAACAAACTTTGGCAAACCGCCATTTATTGTGGCAACTCACCTTCTAATGTATGGATAAACCGCTGCCTAAATTAACCTTTGGCAAACCGCCATCTATTGTGGCAACTCGTCGTCTATTGTGGCAATTCGCCATTTATTGTAGCAACTCACCGTCTAATGTGGCAACTCGCCATTTAGAAACACAAATCGCCGCCTATTATAAAACTTATTTTGTTAAACCGCCAGCAAGAATATAATAAAATTAATATATTTTGTCAAACCGCTGCCAATTGTTAACATTCGATTCACCCTTAGAACAACGGATCTGAAGGTATGGTAAAATGAAAGAGAAATTTATTCAATGTAATAGAGAGAAACAGAAATAAGATGGGAAGTTGTGTGTGTGGTTGAGAGAAAAGAAGGAAGACACACACATTCACACTTTTACAAATGTGAACTTCTACCCCTCTATGGAAGTATGGAGGGGGTATTTATAGTCCTGGGCTTGACTAGCTAAACTAACCCGACACGACTATAAATGATAAATGTAATTCCGGATTAGTCACCATATTTTAGGGCTAACAATCTTCCCCTAATATGTGGACATACAGAATTACTTACAATGTTCCTATCATGTACAAATACAACATAAATAAAGTCTTCCAAAGCGCTTCCAAAGCTGAAGATGTCTTCTGAGTACTCCTTGTCTTGAAACTTATACTCCAGCTTGGATCTTCTGTGTCTTTACTTATACAAGAACCATTATAGTATGCATGAGTTGGATTAACTTCCCCCCAATTCATGCAACATGTCTTGAAAAGCTTTCTTTATAGACTCCTTTTGGAGAAGTTTCTGAATCAGCTTCCCCCCAAACCAACATCCCTATCTTGAGCAGATTCTAAAACATTAATGTAGCTTGAACAATCTTCTACTTGTCATTGACGTACATAGCAGAATTTTATAGAAGTCAAACCATACCAACGACCACTACTTCTTGTCATTAGGGCTTGGTGAATATTTGTTTGGGGGTGCATGCGATAAATCAGCAACTATTCTTCTCACATTTGCAGAATACTTCACAAAAAAATCTTAGTGAAGTAGTATACACTACCCTCCCCTGGAAGTTGACATGGTAACATCAAATTCAATTATGTCCCGAATGTACACATTTTCCCCCATGATGGTTGCGAACTCTCAGAAGCATCATTATCGTGTATGTCCATATACTCGAGAAGTTCTTGTCATAAGCACGAATCTTGATATACAAAAGAATCATTACCCTCTTGACTTCACAAACTCCATGAAGACCTCCATTTTTTCCTCGATCATATCGTAGAAAATGGCCATCATGCACCTTTGGAATGTGCCCGGAGCATTACATAAGCCGAAAGGCATACGTCGGTAGGCAAACGTCCCATAAGGGCAAGTGAAGGTGGTATTTTCTTGGTCTTGCAGGTCAATTGGAATTTGAAAATATCCAGAAAATCCATCCAAAAAGCAATAATATTCGTTCCCTACTAAATGTTCTAGCATTTGGTCCATAAAAGGCAATGGGAAATGGTCTTTATGAGTGGCATCATTAAGCTTACGGTAATCAATACAAACCCGCCATCCCATAACTAACCTAGTGGGTATTAACTCATTATCTTCGTTTTCAA
Organism: Tanacetum coccineum; assembly: GCA_026074375.1. Taxonomy (NCBI): domain Eukaryota; kingdom Viridiplantae; phylum Streptophyta; class Magnoliopsida; order Asterales; family Asteraceae; genus Tanacetum; species Tanacetum coccineum. The sequence goes on from BQNB010030008.1 coordinate 24,502, forward strand.
CTACGGTCATGCCACCCTTTTTAGGCATAAAATGAACGGGGCTCACCCACGGACTATCGAAGATAGGGTAAATCAATCCGGCATCAAGGAGTTTGATAACTTCCTTTTTGATAACCTCATGAATTCGGATTTACCCTTCTTTGATGTTGAACCGCCGGTTTGAAGTCGTCTTCTATTAAGATCTTGTGAGTACAAAAACTAAGGTTGATACCCATAATGTCGGAGATTTTCCATGCGATGGCCCGTTTGTGTGATTTAAGAACCTTTAAAAAGGCGGCCTTTTCTTCATTTTTTAACTCTTTAGAAATTATGACTGGTAATTTATCTGTTCCTTCTAAAAATGTATATTCTAAATGAGAAGGTAAATCCTTAAGCTCGAGTTTCGGTGGTTCTTCGATTGAAGGCTTCGTCATAGTAACATCAACTTGCTTAAGGTCATCATTCTTCATCGGAGGGAGAGTCAGAGAAGGGTCTTCATTTAACAATTTTTCAAGGTAAAGAATGTCTCCCTCCGTGTCGTAATAATCGTCATCTAAATTAGAAAGCTCTTCCAGGGTACGTAAAAAAGTCTCAATCACATCCAAAATGAAATCTCCTCCTTTAAAAGGAGTGAACAAGGGGGAAGAAGAAGCAATAACAGTATCCGAAGGAGTGGGATTGCCACTTGTCAAACTATCCAAAAATCTGAGCACTTCTTGAGCATACTCCTCACAAGCAACGTCTATGACATTGAGTTTATGAACCATTTCATCATAATAATTTGTAGGAGTATCTCAAAGTGTGCCTGACTTTAAACGTAATGGCTTCATCATTGACTCGAAGAGTCATTTCTTCACCGTGAACATCGATTAAAGCTTGTGACGTCCGTAAAAAAGGTCTCCCGGGGATGAGAGGAATCTGAGGATCGACCTCGTAATCAACAACAACGATGTCGGCCAGAAAATAAAATTTTCCTACTTTTACAAAAACATCTTCGACGACACCAGCTGGAGTAACGGTCGATCGGTTTGCAAGTTCGAGTGTCATGCGGGTCAAAGTGAGTTCCGGGAGCGAATGATGCTTCCATTTGGAAAAAGGCATTAGATTAATGCTAGCGCCAAGATCGGCCAAGGATAATCATTCATCTAGCTCCGGAAAATCACACGGGATGAGAAATTTGCCGGGATCTCCAAGTTTTTCGGGCAACTTTTTTAGGAGCATAGCTGAGAAATTCTCATTTAATGGAGTACTTGCTAATTCGAATATTTTTTCTTTATTACTTAGAAGACTCTTAAACGTAGAAGCAAACTTCGGCATATAAAGAAGAGCATCCGCGAAGATAATATCGAAGTGTAATCTTTGAAAGATTTGAGGAAACTTCAACATTTGATTATTAGCTTTTTCACGGAGCTTTTAGTCGTTAACTCTCGAAGGATAAGGTATTGACTATTTAGGATTAGTCTTCGGAGCAACTTCGGGTTCCAGAATCGGGTCTTAGACAACCGGAGTGTTAACAATTAGATATCACTAACAAGAGACAATGATCCGGAGGTCGGGGAGGATTAAACAAATAAGTTGCCATTTTATTATTTAGTGAGAGAAAGGAAAGATGTGTGTTTTCTAGAGAGAGAAACACACACACCTTATTACAAGTAAAATAAATCCTCACCCCTCCATGGAAGTATGGAGGGGGTATTTATAGTCCTAGTTACACATAACTATCGTAACTAGTCATTATTAGTCCCTATGTGTCACGTTATAAATGAACTAATGTAATTCCGGATATGTCACCATATTTTAAGGCTAACAATCTTCCCCTAATATGTGGACACATACAGAATTACTTACAATGTTCTTATCAAGTACAATTACAATGAAATAAAGTCTTCCAAAGCACTTCCAAAGCTGAAGATGTCTTCTGAGTTCTCCTTGTCTTGAAACTTGTACTCTAGCTTGGATCTTCATTGTCTTTACTTGTTCTGGAACCATTGTAGTATGCATGAACTGGATTAACTTCCCCCTAATTCATGCAGCATGTCTTGAAAAGCTTTCTTCATAGACTCCTTTTTGGCAAAGTTTCTGAATCAGCTTCCCCCCAAACCAACATCCCTATCTTAAGCAGATTCTGAAACTTTGATGTAGCTTGAACAATCTTCTACTTGTCATTGACGTGCACAGCAGAAATTTGTAGAAGTCAAACCACACCAACGACCACTGCTTCTTGTCATTAGGGCTTGGTGAATATTCGTTCGGGGGTACATGCGAGAAATCAGCAACAATTCTTCTCACGTATGCAAAATACTTCATAAACCATACTAAGTAAAGTAGTCTACACTACTTCCCCCTGGAAGTTGACATGGTAATATCAAATTCAACTAAGTCCCAGATGTACACATTTTCCCCCATGATGGTTTCAAACTCTCAGAAGCATCATTGTTGTGTACGCACATATACTCGAGAAGTTCTTGTCTTTAGCATAAATCTTGAAATCCAAACAAAGCATTGCCCTCTTGTCTTCAGAAACCGTAGAGGAGATGAAGCAAGAATCAAGAAAACTTGGTATAATCAAGGTCTTGTATATGAATATCGTTGAAGAACTTTGAGAATTTTGCTTAGTCTGTGAATTATCTCTGTCTTGGAATAGCACAATAATATCCCATGAGAAGTGCTGATGACATCTCAACCTTTAAACTCTCTAGCTAACTGACCAACCTCGTATTCTGTCGGCTATTGTTGTGATCACTTGGTGAAGTAGACCTGATATACCAAACTTGAAAATGAAGTAAAATCCCCCAAATTTGTTACTTAAGCTTGCACTGTTGTTGATTGAAGAATGGTGCAAGATTAAATCTATAAGTACTCTATACCCAGTCCTAAAAGTATAAGAAGTACAACACCTCTTGAAATTATCCACATCGACTTCTGACACTGAGTACTACAACGTAACTCCTTTAAGTGATAGTTAACCAGGTCTGCAACCAACCACCCCTGACTGCTAGTAACTAGATAACTCAAGTCTTAATCATAGCCGTTGTACGTTCAAGCAAGTCATCAATCGATAGATTGGGTTTAAAGAAAAGGGGTAGCAAATAGAAGGAAGTCTCGATGATGAAATAAGTAGACGCCTTCGTGAAACTCAACTTCAATCTCAAATAAGGGATACCAAATTCAACTTCGTGATCACTTGTCATCGTAATCCAAATCTTTAGCCGTTTTGACGTTGTAGTGAATCTTATTCGGATCGTTTGTAGTGTTATGTATCATGTTTGTTGTGTTGCTGTTCAAGAATGTCGTTAAAGTATGACAAATATTGTTTATGAATTGTCATTAACGAACCAATATTGTCTAGTCAAACTTGTCATAATAGTGTTCTTATACCCGGCTTAATCCAATAATCGGACTAACTATCAAATCCATACTAATTATTTTCGGATTAATCATAGTTCATCAGCCCAATTAATAATAAAGCTCGGACTAATTAATGTGATCCAACCCAACAACATTTTCCCAATACACGGCCTAGATGAATTTTTGAGTAAGGCCCAATGTTAATTGTATGTTCGGTGCTGCCAAATCCATTTCACCCGGTCCAAGTATATACCAGGCCCAACATTTATCCCTAAATCTGTGGTTATAAACACTTCCCTAACCCTAGATTATTCCACATAATACACGCCCCCAGCATTGTTCTTTCATACGCAGTCACAAATAGCATCTCAAATCAAATCTCAACCCTTAACCCTAATATTGATACGACAACCCCCATCATTCTTATTTGCTTTATCAATTAATCAAACTCATATCTCATATTCCCATAACACAACCCAGCCGTTCATTGGTTTACTTTCAATCAAGAGACGGTCTTCAAGATCTTTAAATAAAGGTCTCGGGTAGGTTAATTTTAATCGTTCTTGAGTTCTGAATCGAATTAAAGAAAGAATGAAACATAATTTGTTTTATTTCTTTCTTTTTGATGTTCGAATATTAAATAAAGGATATCTCCTCACAGATCAATGATGAAATATATTTTCGTGTGACTGGATCTTTTAAGGTCTGTTAATTTTGAGCACATGAAAATTTAATATGGGATCTTAGTTTCATGTTTTTGAGTCTTGTGATTAATGGAGATGGAGTTGTGGGATTGTTGTGATGATGGGTTTTAGGTTTAGAGTTGTTGGATTTGTGGTGATTGGATTGTGACAATGGGATGTGATTGGTTGTTTTAGATTGTTGAGTGTAGTTTGATTTTGGTTATTGTTGATGTGGTTGGTTCGAGTTCGAGTTTATCTGTTTCTTTTTCTCATTCATTTATCTCGACTCAGTGAGTTACCCGGGTCAACTCTGTAAATACCGAGTTGACTCGATTTGAGTTGAGGGTATCAACTCGCAACGGATCTGCCAAATCGCTATTCAGACAAATCGCAAGATCTGAGGAAATTTGGGCAGTGGTTCGTTTGTATTTGGCTTAGAAATTTGTCTTCATTATACTTGTACACCAAATCGTAATGGCAAATCGCAGTCTAAAGAGGCAAAACTCAATAGACAAAACGCAACCTGTCATAGTCGTACTTTTCCTTAAAAACCAGATCTGGTTTTTTTTTCATTTTTGGTCAAATCGCAACCAAGAAACCCAGATTTGTTTATCCTATATACTTGTCTTTTAAGCACAAAAAAGTAGATGTACAACTAGACATAAGACAAAACTTATAACAACAACGATACAACCATTTTCATGACTTTTTCAAAAGAAAAAATAACACGAAAATAATACACCAATTTGACCAGATCTGAATAGTAAATGAATAGTGTATGAACAGTAACCGAGACACAGATGAATAGTAACCAGACAACAACAAACAAACATGATACGATACACCCCTGCAGCTCTGATACCAATTGTTAACAATTAGATATCACTAACAAGAGACAATGATCCAGAGGTCGGGGAGGATTAAACAAATAAGTTGCCATTGTATTATTTAGTGAGAGAAAGGAAAGATGTGTGTTTTCTAGAGAGAGAAACACACACACCTTATTACAAGTAAAATGAATCCTCACCCCTCCATGGAAGTATGGAGGGGGTATTTATAGTCCTAGTGACACATAACTATTGTAACTAGTCATTATTAGTCCTTACGTGTCACGCTATAAATGAACTAATGTAATTCCGGATATGTCACCATATTTTAAGGCTAACATGGAGGTTGGACGTGTGCGGTACTTCCTAAACTTGTATTTTGCACCTTGTCCTTTGTCGCCTCGGTTTCACGTTCCACTTCCTTCGGGAGAGGAGAAGGAGTAGGTAGAATCGAAGGTCCATCATAAGCAACACCACTACGGGTGGTAATAGCTTTCACGTCACCTCTCGGGTTAGCAACGGTATTACTAGGAAGTGATCCTGAACCTGAGGGACTTTGCATTTGGAAAAAACTGCTCATTACGTTTTTAATTTCATTGCTCATCACGTTTTTTTAGCTCATTTTGATTTTTTGTCATTGAAGTCTCAAAATCGTTTCTCATTTCCGTTCTTATATTAGTTATTTGATTTTGCATAGCTCTCATATTTGACTCATTAATCTTGATATAGTTTGATAACTCATTCGAAGGTTGAACTTGAACTTGATTATTCGGAGCTTGAAAATTGTTGTTTCCTTGATTAAAGTTTTGCCCTCTTCCTTGATTATACGGAGCTTGATAATTTCCTTGATTTTGATTTTGATTGTATCGGTTTTGATTATTTTGCACATTCGGTTGATTGAAACCGGGTGGTCCGAGGTAATTATTCGAGCGATAGCTAAGCAAATCACGGTCACCTTGCGGTTGGTAGGAATTACCCCCCGTATTATAGTTACCCGTAGTAGCATAAGCGGCCTCCTGAGTGTAGCCACCGACGGCTGGGCACTTCGTATAAAGGTGTGAACCACCACAAGTCTTGCAACTTGGGTTAACAACATTTACTTGTTGATTATATTGGCTCATTTTCAAAATGACATTGGACAAATCATCTAATTTCTTATTAAGAGTTGCTATTTCAGGAGACGAAGAAGTGGTAGATCTAGTTAACTCTCCCCTCTCAGCTGAGGTGTCCCAATGGTTGTGGTGAGCGATCATGTTTTCGATCAATTCGTAGCATTCTTCTGCATAAAAGTTCCTCCAACTGCAGCATTGATGGTGTCTGGATGCCTTAATGTCAATCCATTATAGAAAGTATCAATTTGTGTAACTAAAAGCATATTATGGTTAGGACACCGATCAATGTACAATTTGTAAGGCTCCTATGCCTCGAATAATGATTCGTGTGGTTCTTGTGTAAACTTTGTGATTTCGTTTCTTAATTTAGTCACCATCGAAGGAGGGAAATATTTCGAGAGAAATTTCCTCATCATTTCGTCGAAAGAGTGGATGGAATTCCTTGGAATGCCATACCATGCGGTAGCATGACGCGTCAAGGAATATGGAAAAATAGATAATCAAAGGGCGTCATAGGAGACCCTATTTTGCTTCATATGTTGGGTAACTTCCAAAAATTTATCAATATGTCTATTGGCATCGTCGCTCGGTAACCCGTGAAATTGACAAGTATTTTGAACTTGTTGGATCATGTGATGGCGAAGTCCAAAATCCGTTGCTTGAATTGGAATCGGGGCAATTGGTTCGCCCTGTCCATCTATAGACGGTTGGCACAACTCCTCCATCGATCGGGGAGCTTGCCCGTTAGGTCTCACCACCGGAGGTGGACCATTATTTGGTGGAGGAGGGGGCCCCGCAGGAGACAGTCCAATGTTATTATGAGGAATGCTCATAACTTCTTCGAAGTCGAAAAGAGATGACGGTTCACCTAAATTCCTTCGTCGAATAAGACTCTCGGGGTCTCGAAGCGGAGAAAATAGATTAGAAGAAGTAGAGCGAGTGCTCATGCACTAAAAACAAGATCGAACGAAAATATTTTTGTAACCGATAATCGAACAAGTGTATGGTAGCTCTCTAGAAAAACGCACAAAGAAGCGGAGGAGCGGGTAAGCGCGAAGCGTTTTAAAAACCTTCTCCTTTCGGGTCGAAGTTCGTTGGATCGACCCTCCTTAAACCTCTCTTATAGTTTGTAAATCTAAAGGTAGCCGTTTTTCACAAGTGACACAACGGTTATTTTTGAGTTTTTTAATTTTTTTTGTATTTTATAAAATAAATTGAAAAAAAAATATTTTTGTATTTTTATGGTTTTATAAAAGACAATAGAAAATTATAAACAATAACTTCACGGGGAAGGATCTTCAAGGCACTAACTTCAAATACTTCACGAAAATCGTACACCTCTCCCCGACAACGACGCCAAAAAGTGATTCGGACTTAATAGTATATACTAAATACCAAATTAGGTATAATAAAGAGAGTTTCCCGTTTTATATAAAATTGCTTGAGGACAAACAATAGTATATTTCCCGAGTGTCATATCCCGACGAGAAGTGAATTTGAAATCTACGGAAGTATTTTGTTTGATGCTTGAATATTAAGTATTTTTGTTTTTGATTTCTAATTCTAAAAACGCAAAGGGAAGCAAGAAAAAGCAAGCAATCAATTAAGGCAACTAATGATTAAAGCTAAAAACGTTAACGGGGATATTAAAACGCGACTTAAAAACCTAAATTAGACAAATTTTAACCATAAAAACACAAATTATGACTTTTTAAATCCAAAATGACTTAAAATAATTTTCAAAAAAGAAATTATATTTTTTTGACTTTTATTTTATTCTTTATGAATTAAAAACAGATTTAATCTAAATTAAATATTAAAAACAGCAAACTAATTATTAAAATTCTAGAAAATTTTCGGAAAAAATACTTTGATTTATTGATCTAGGAAAAAATGAAAACTTTATATTTGCTAAGCACGAAATATGCAGCTAATAAGCATATCAGGCCTATAAGCTAAAAACTGGAAAATCCTCCCTTAAATAATTACTGACTGTGACTTTAAGGAAAAAATAGTCCCCCAAGGGCGAATGCTGGTGGTGGGTTGTGGTGTTGTTAAGGTGTGTATTAGAAACGGGCGTGAGGTACAGGTTCATATACTTGAGGCCTTTCTTTTTGACTATATCATTTTTTTTTATTTTTTATATTTCCAAAAGCTAATGTATAAGTGAAATTAATGATATTTCTTATAAAAGGGACTTATTAACATAAAAACTTAAAAGTATGCCAGAAGTGAGTTAGATAGATGTCAGATTGGTTACTTTTCATCTACTTGAAATTTTAACTATTATTAGAATTAAATTGCATGTTTTGATATCCTAATGACTTTTATATAACGATTTCTCAGTTTTTACGTTTGGGCTACAATTACAGATTGGACCTAATAATTAGCGGACATTATATGCTGAAAACACTTATAAGCTAAAAAGGAATGTGGACTTTTTTTCTTAGTTGTTGCTAGGTTCATTTGTCCAATAGTTAAGAGATTTTTGTATATTTATGTGTTGCTCTTCGTATATAGTTGATTCTACTCTATTCTATTTATAGGGATGTTAGTTGATAAGTTCGGATGTATGCTTTTATGTAGAGAATTTGGTGGGTCGTTTTGGATTGATAGGTATTTGGTCGGGTTTTTTGTCTGTGTCGTTGTGTTGGGGGGGTGGCGGGGGTGTGGGGTTTGGTTTTTTGTTGCGTGGGATGAAGTTGGGGTTGAGTAGTTTGGTGGTCACATTTATGAGTTTTAGTTGGGGTTACTGTAGGTTGAGCGTGTGAGTGGGTGAGGTGGAGTTGATTGGGATTAGAGGTGAGGGGCGAGGGAGGGGGGCAGAGGTGGTGGGAGAGTGGTGGAGGGAAGGGGTAGGAGGGACGTGAATGCTGTGATTGGTGCGTGATGGGAGGGGAGTGTTGGAGGTTGATGGACGTGGAGTGGGCTGGGTGGGGGGGGGGTGAGTAGTCGTGGTGGGTTTTTGGGCGTGAGGGAAGGAGCAGGTCGGTTTGTGGGGGATAGGGGGGGGGCGAGGAGGGGAGAGGGGTAGGAGAAGGGGGAGGAAGGGGGCGGTGGGGGAGAGGTGGGGGGGGTGGGAGGGTGTGTGTAGATGGGGGGACTTTTGGGTGGGGGAAGTTTTGTGGGGGGGGGGGGGGTGGCGAAAGGGGGTTTGTTCCGGTGCGGTTTTGGGGGGTGTGAAGTGGGGTGACGGGAGGGGGGGGGGATGCAGGTGGGGGCGGTTGGGGGGTGAGGAGGGGGTGGGGTGGGTAGGGAGTGTGGGGAGAGGAGGTACAGGGCGAGGCTGGGGATGAGTCGGGGGTCGGGGGGAGGGGAATTAGGAAGAGTGATGGGGAGGGGTGTGTTGTTGTGGTCGGGGGTCGGGGGTGGGTGGGGGAGGGGGTAGAGTGTCTGGAAAACGGCTGAGGAGGGGGGTGGGTGGCGAGGGGGGGAGAGGCGAGGGGGGGGTGGGTGGTAGGTGGGTTGGGGGTTTTTTTTGGGGGAGGTGCGAGGGGTTGGGGTATTGGGGGGGGGAAGATTGTTGGGGGGTGGGAGTTTTTGGCGAGTTGGGGGTGGGGGTGGGGCGGGGGGGAGTGGTGGGGTCACGAGGGGGTTGGAGAGAGGGCGAGGTTGTGGGGGGGGTGTCAGGGTGGGAGAATTGGCGGGGGGAAGAGCTGGTGGGGGGGAGGGATGTTGGGGGTGGGTGGGGAGGTTGGGAGGTAGGGAGGGATGGGAGGAGAGGGGGGGAGGTTGGATGAGGGATGGAGTGTGGGGGGGGGGGGAAGGGGGGCGGCGGGGGGGACAGGCGGGTGGATCGTAGAAGGCGTGCAGGTAAGGGTAGGGTATTGAGGGGGGTGGCTTGGCACGCCGTTGGGGAGGGGGGATTGGTTGTGGGTGGAGGTGGAGAGTTGAGCGGATGGCAGAGGGAGGTCGAAGTGGGGGGGGGATGGGGGTGAGGGATTTGAGGGTGTGGAGTGATGAGGGAGTGAGAGGGTAGAGGAAGGTGGGCGGTTGGGGGGAGGCTTGGGGATGGTGGGGGTGTGGGATTTTTGGTGGTGCGGGTTAATGTGCTGGGGTTGAAAGGGGGGGAATGAGTTAGAGGGGGCGGGGGGAGGGGGTTGGGTAGGGGGTGCGGAGTTGGGAGAGGGGGCGTGGCGGTGGGGAGGGGGGTGGGGGGGTGGGAATGGTGGGGGGGTGGGGAGGGGAAGGGCGGGGGGGGGGTAGGGTTTGGTGGGTGAGCGATGGGTCGGGAGGGGTTTTTGGTGGGGGTGGGGGGAGTGTTGAGGGGGAGGAGGGGGGCCGAGGCGGTGTGGAGGAGTGGTGAGAAGGGAGGACGGCGAAGGATAGGGAGGGTCGTTGGGGGTGTGATGGGTTTTTGGTGGGGGTTTGGTGGGGTGTATGGGGGGTGGGGGGGGGTCGGATTCAGGGGTTTGTGGGAGGTGGGCAAGGTGGTTGGAGAGTGAAGGGAGAGGTGATGGCGGGGGGGTGTTGAGGAGAGGGGGAGGGGGTTGAAGTAGGGGGGAGGATGGTGAGAGGGGGGGAGTAGGAGGTTGATGGGGGGGGGGGGGGGTGTGGAAATATGTGTGGGGGGGGGGGCGAGCGAGCGCGGGGACGGACGATGGGGGGTTGGGGAGAGTGGGGGATTGATGGGGTATTGATGGCGGGGGGAGGGAGGGAGGGCGGATGGGAAGGGGGGATGTGGGCAAGGAAGGGGTGTGGGGTGGGATGAGGGCGGGGGAGGTGGGGGGGGGGGTGAGGGGTGGGGGGGGGAGTTGATTGTGAGGGGCATGGTGGGTGTGAGGGGATGGGGGGGGTAGGAGGGTGAGTGGGATGTGGGGGGGCGTGGGGTGGAGGGAGGGGGGGGAGTGAGTGTATGAAGGAGAGGGGGCAGGAGGGGTGGGGTAGAGGAGGTCGAAGGGAGTCAGGGAGGGAGGCGGGGCGGGGGGGGGGGGGGTGATAGGTGAATGTCTGAGTATTGGGGGAGGATGGGGTGGGGTGGGGATGTGGAAGGGAAGGTGGGGGGGGGGGATGTGGGGGGGTGGGGATGGGGATGATGTAAGCGGGCGATGGTTTGGGATAGGGGGGCGTCGGGAGGGTAGTTTTGGGGGGAGGGGGGCGTTGGGTTGGGGTGGGTGCAGGGAGGGGGGGTGCGGCGGGTGGGTGGGGGGTGCGGGGGTTTTGCTGAAGAGGGGAAAGAATGGGGGAGGCGTGGGGGTGGTGGTAGTAAGGGGGGAGGGTGCGAAGGGGCGTTGGAGGGAGGAGGGGGGGAGGGCGTGGTTGGAGGGGATCGAGGTTATGAGTGTAGTCAGCGGGGCGGGGGCGTTTGTAGGGAGAGGGTTGATTGGGGTGGTGTGTTGGAGGGGTTGCGGCGGCAGCTGGGATGGGGCTGGGGGAGGGATGGGGGTTTGGGGGGAGGGAGGCGGAGGGGGGAAGGGGGGAGTTGGATTGAGAGGGGACCCGGGGAAGCGGAGGGGGGGAGGAGGAGGGGGGTGCGCAGGGGGGTGAGGGGCAGTGAGGGGCGAGTGGAGGAAGGGGGGTGGGGGGTTATGGGGTAGGTGGGGGGGTATGCTGCGGCGGTCGTTTGAGGGTGGGGTTAGGGGAGAGGAGAGGAGTTTTCGGAGCGCAGGGTGGCAGATGCGCCCAGGGAGAAGATGAGGTCGGGTTGGGGGGCGGGTGGGGGCGCGGAGTGTTGTGGAGAGGCTCGGAGACGGGGCGGGGGTGACGAGCGGGGTGGTGGGGAGTGGTGGGGGCCGCGGGGCCGAGGGGAGGGCGAGACGGGGGCATGGGGGTTAGGGCGGTAGATCTGAGGCGTGGGGAGAGGGGTTGCTTGGCGCGCAGAGGTGGGGGGCGAGGTAATGTGGGCTGTGTTGGGGGTGGGGTGTGGGGGCAGAGCAGCGTTTGAGTGAAGTGGCGGGGGGAGTGGTTGGGGGAGGGGGAGTCGGGTGGTGAATTGGGGGGGGACGGCGGTGGGGAGTGAGAGGGCGGGGGCGTAGTGGGGGGTGTTGGGGTGTGGTGGTGTGGTTGTTGTTGGGAGACAAATTTTGGAGTGGTTTGTGATGGGGAGGTAGAGGGGATGCTGGTAGTGCGGCAGTGGGGGGGGGGGGTATTGGGAGAGGGGGACGGAGGGGGGGAGGTTGTTTGTAGCGTGTAATTTTTGGGGGGGGCGGTAGTATGGTGGGTTGGGGTGGAGGGGGAGGGTCACGGTGGGGGGGATTGGCTTTAGTGGGGGGGGGAGAGGGTGGTGGGGAGGGGGATGGTGGGGGGCGGCGGTATTGCAGGGGGGGGGGAGGCGAGTGTTTTGGGGGTGAGTTGGAGGGTTGAGGATCTTGAGGTGGAGCGGTGTTGGGGGGTGGGGTTGAGGAGGTGTGGGAGAATGTGTGTGTTGAGGGCAGGGGAGGTTGGTAGTGGGGGAGGCGAGGGGGATGGGGGGGGAGGGCGCGGTGGGGGTGGAGGGAGAGGTTTGGAGGGGAGGGAGAGAGCGGGAGGAGGTATATGAGTGTGTTGGCGGATGGGGGGGGAGGGGAGGTGTAGAGGGGGTGAGGATAGTGGGCGTTTGGTTGGGTAGGGAGGGAGGGGGGTGGGGTAGGAGGGTGGAGGGGCTTTGGTGTAGCAGGTGGTTGGACGTGAAGAGGTGCAAAAGGTGTGGAGGGGGTGGGGTGGGGGAGTTGGGTGAGTGGAGGTGGGGGTGAGGTGGTAGGACGGAAGAATCAGTGTTAAGCGGTACAGGAGGATTGGTGGAGAGTGGTGAGGGTGTTGGTGAAGGGGCAGAACGGGTAGGGGAAGGAGAGGGGAGGTGGGGCGACATGTGTGAGAGGGGGAGGTGAGGGGGATGAGGGATTGCAGGGGTTGGGTAGTTTAATGGGGGTGGTTGGTGAGAGGGAAGGGGAGGGTATATTGAGGAGGCGCGTGGGGAGTGGTGGAAGTGTGGGGTGGGGGGGGAGAGCGTGAGTGGGAGGCGAAGTTTGGATATGGATGGACTGGGGGCGATGGGGAGGAGGGGTGAGGGTTTTTTGCAATGGAGGGGAAGGCGTGGGGGAGGGGGAGGAGGAGGGTGGGACGGTGGGGTTGGGGGGTCAAAGTAGGAGGGGAGAGGTTGGATTTTTGGGGGGACTAGGGGGGGCTTGGCGGAAGGGTGGAGGTAGGGAGGGGCGGTTTTGAGTGGGAGGGGGTGAGGTGGACGGGTGGGGTGATGTGGGTGTAGGGTTCGGAGTGGGAGGGGGGTGTTGGGGGAGAGGGTGTTGATGAGGGGGCGGTGGATTCGGCGGTTGGGGATAGGGTGTGTTTTGGAGGGAGACGGGGGGGAGGGATGGAGGTAGGGGTTGGCGGGCTGGCGTAGGGGGTAGGAGGGGTAGGGTATGGTCGGGGAAGTAGTTGGGGAAGGAGAGTGGTGGGCCGGGGTCGAAAGGTGGAATGGATTGAACATGTATGGTGAGGAAGGGGGGAGGGGGAGGGGTTGTGAGGGTGGATGGGAGAATGTCGGAGTGATGGGTGTGGGAGGTCGAAAAGGTTTGTGGGAGTGGGGTGGGGGGGGGGGGCGGAGGGAGTGCGGGAGGGCGTAGGGATGGCGTGGTGGGGGGGGGGGGGTAGGTGGGGTTGGGTGTAGTGTTTGGGAGTAGACGGGGAGGAGGGAGGGGAAGGGGAGGGGAGGGTGAGTGAGAGGTGAGGAGTGGGGGTTTTTGGGGGGGGGGTTGGGAGGGGCGGGTGGGGTTGAGCGGCGGGGGGGAGGTGTGGGGGGGTCTGGGGGGGGGGGCGTGGCGGGGGAGGGTGGTTACGGGTTGTTTTTTGACGGGTAAGTTGAGGGAGGGGGGGTGGAGGGTGAGGGAGGGGTTTCTTGGGCAGTATGTTTTGTGCAGATGATGAGGGGGGAGGAAGGGGGGGTGGTTGGAGGCGCGAGGGCTCGGATAGGTGATGTTGGGGGGGAGGGTTTAGGAGGAGTGGGGGTTGGGGCGGGTTTGGGAATGGCCGGGGGCCGGTGATGACGAGGTTGGGTGGAAAGTTTTTTTGAGAGGGGTGGGGGTGTGGGGATTTGTGTTGAGGGGTGTAGGGGGGAGGCACGTAGCCGGGTTTTGTTACGGGAGGGGAGGGGGGCGAGAGCGGAGAAGGGAGGTTGTGGGGATGAGGAGGGGGTGGGCGGCTTTTTTGAGTAAGTGGGTTGGGATTTTGGTTTTGCTTTTGAGTGGTGGAGGGGAATGGGGAAGGGTGTGTGGGTGGTGGAGTTTTGTTTTGGGTGTGAGTGGGGCAGGATTGTGTGCAGAAGGTTTGGAGGGGCGGTGGAGGAGGGTAGTGATTGATTGGGGGTGGGGGAGGGTTGGGGGGATAGTGGGAGGGATCGGAGGGTGTCGGGGCAGGGGGGGGGGAGGGGGGGGGTTTGGGAAAACGGCGAGATGGGGTGGGAGAGGGCGAGGGAGTGTGGTTGGAAAGTTTGGGGGGGGGGGGGCGGTGGGATGTCGGTAGAGGCGAGGAGAGGGATCGGGGTTGGTGTAGGCCAATTTCGCCGGGGAGGGGCGGGGCGGTGGGGGAGGGGAGTGAAGGTGATCGGAGTGGGTGTTGCGGTTCTTTTTTTGGAGGTACGGCTGTGTGGGCGGGGGGGATGGGGGGAACGTGGGGGATGGGGCTTGGTAGGGGGGGGGGAGTTGTGGAGGTTTTTGAAGGCTTGGAGGGGGGTGAAGGGGGGGCGAGGAGCCGAGAGTTTTTGTTGCGGTGGGGGTGGGGGAGGTGGATGTGAGACGGCGGCGAGGGGTGGATGGGGGATAGGGGGGGAGGGGGGGGGTTTTTGGGGCGGGGCGCAGGTTGGGAGGGGGTATGGAGGGAGGGTTGCGGGCTTTGATGATTGGTTAGGGTGAAACAGGGGAGATGGTGGGGGGTTGTGGGGGTGGAAGGTGGTGGGGGCGGTGGAGGGTAGATTGTGGGCGGGGGAGGGTGTGTTGGGGGGCTGGGGGGCTGGGTGTTTTGGGGGGAGTAGGGGGGGCGGGGGAGGTTTGTGGCGTGGGTGGGAATGAGTGTGGGGGGTCGGAGGGTCGTGGTGGTGGGGAGTGAAGTGGACGGTGGGGAGTGGAGGGAGAGGCGAAGGAGATGACGTAAGCGGGAGTGTGTTTTGTGTGCGGGGCGTGCTGGAGCGGGTCTAGAATTTCGGGTGGGTGGTCACGAGCGTGGTGGGCGTAATCTGAGGAGTGCGTGGCGAGCTGGGGGGGTTTGATCGAACGGGGGTGGTGTAGAGAGTGGGGGGGAGTTGGGATGAAGGGTGGGTGAGGGGCCTCTGTGGTGCCGTGAGGGGAGATTATTTGTGGAGGTGTGGAGTTGGAGGGGGTGAGGTGGGTTTATTTTGTGTTTTGGAAAGTAGACGAGTTGTTGTGGGAGGCTGGGTGAGATGTGGAGTGATGACGGTGTGGGGGGGTGTAGGGGCACTGGGCTGGGGCGAGCTAGGGTGTTGGGCGTCGGAGGGGGGTGTGGGGGTTAGGGTGGAGAAGTGGCGTGGGGGTATGTTAGGTGGGGGCCGGGGTGGGGGAGGGAGTTGGGGAGGTGGGAGCTGGGGGGGGGGCGGGGAGGGTAGCGGAGGATCGGGGGAGCAACGGAATTTGGTGTCGTGTTATAGAGGGTGGAGGGGGGAAGAAGGTTGTAAGGGAGGGCGGTGGTGGGAGTGTTGGGGAACGTGAAGGGGTGTCTGGTGTATACGTTGAGTGGGGGAGGAGGATGCGGTGGGGGCGAGTGAAGGGTGGGGGGCGGTTGAGGGAGGGGGATGGGAGGGTGATATGGGTTTTGGGTTGCTGGGCGTGGGGTTTTGGGATTGCGGGGCGGGGTTTGGGGCGAGGTGAGTTGGGGGTGGGTGTATTTGGGGGATTTTTTTTGGGGGGTGTTGGGGGATAGGGTCCAGGGGAGGGGGGAGGGGGGGGGGTAAATAACGGGTGTATTGTTTTCAGGGGATGGCGCCGGGGCTGAAGTGAGAGGGTAGAATGGTGGGGGTAGGGGGAGGAGGGTAAATGTTGGAAGTTTAGGGGGGGGCGTTGGACATGGTTGGTGGGTGGTATAGCGGGAGTAGGGGTAGGTGGGCTGTGGAGGACGGTGGCGAGGTGTGACATGGGAGAGGTGGAGGGATGGGGAGGGAAGGGGTAGGGAAAGGGAGGGGGGGGTGTGTGTGGTAGAGGACAGAGGTTTGTGTGATCGAGGGGCGGTGAAGGGGGAGGTGTAACTCGGGGGGGGTTTTGGGATTTTTTTGGTGGCGAGGTGAGTTGAGTTGGGTGTTTCGGCGAGGAGGAGGGGAGGGCAGTGGTGGGGCGTAGTGGGGGGGGGGAGGGAAGTGGTGGGGGGAGGGGAGGGTCGTGGGTTGATAAGGGATGCGTGGAGGGTTGGGAGAAGAAGCGTTGTTTTTGGGTGGAGGGGTGGATTGGCGGGAGTGATGGGATGACGGAGGTTGGTGGGGTTGTGGGGGCGGTTTGTGTAGTGAGGGTGGGGGGGGAATTCGTGGTTGGGAGGTGGGATGTGTAGCGGTTTTGGTAGAGGTGGAGAAAGTGTAAGGAGGAGGTTGGCGATTTTTTTCTTGGGGAGAGAGTTTCGAAGGGGGCGGAGTGGCGAGAGGTGAAGCTATGTCGTTGGGGCGGGGATGAGGGATGTTGGGCGCGGGGGGGGAGGGAGGTATTGGGGTGAGAGGGCGGTTGGAGGAGTGTAGGGGGGAGGGGGATTCAGGGCTGCGTGCCGGGATGGGGTGAGGGGGAGTTTTTTGGGGTGGGGGGAGGGGGTGGGGGGTGAGAGAGAAGGGGCGAGGTGATTGATGGCGAAGGGATGGCGAGGGGGGGGATGGGGGTTTGACGTTGCAGGTGGGGTTGTGGTGGGGGTTGGAGGGGTGTGGGGGCGTTGATGGGCGTGGAGGGGGATGAGGGGGTGAAGAGGGGAGCTTGGTCCGCGTTTGTGCGGGGTAATGGAGGAGGGAGGATTGAGGGGTAGGTGGACATGGCATGGGGGTAGAGGAGAGGGAGGGGGGGCGGGTGGGTGTGACGGGGTGGAGAGGGAGGAAGTCTTTTTTTGGTGGGGGTAGTAGGGAGGAGGAGCTGCGGGGTGTTGAAGGAGAGGGGGTCTGGGGGGGGTGGGGTAGACGGAGTATAAGTCTGTGGAGTGGCTTGGGTGGTTTGGGGCGTGGGAAGGTGGAGTTAAGGGGCGGGATTGGGGGGGGGGGGTTTGGATCTGGAGATTAGGGGAGCGTGGGAGGCGTTTTTTGTGTGGGCGAGGGGGAGCGCAGCCCGTACAGAAGTGAAGTGCGAATGGGTTTTATTTTTCTTCTGATTAATAAAAAAAAAAAAATTTCTTTTCTTTTTTTAAAAAAAACAAAAAAATTTATTTCATTCTGATATTAAAAAAATAATTAATTTTTCTTATTTTTTTCATTAGTTTTTTTTATTTATGTCTCTTTATAAATTTTTTTTTTTTTTTATTTTATTAATTTATTTTCTATTATTATTTTTTTTTTTATTAAATACATATTATATTTTTCTCTTATTCTTTTTTATTTTGATTTTTTTCTTTTGTTTATGCTAGTTTCCTCTTTCTTTTTTCCCTTACATTCTCTTTTTTATTTTATTAAATTCATCCTTTTTACAATTTTAATTTATTTTAAAATTTTTTTTATTTATTTTTCTTTTCAATTTTTTTTTCTTTTTTTTTTTTCTATTTTTAATATAAATTCTTTTCAATTAAAAAAATATTAAAAAATACTTTTTAGTTTTCTATTTTTAATTTTTTCTCTCTTATATTTTTTTCTTCTTTTTTCCTTTTTAAAATTCTTATATTCTCCTTTTAAAATTTTTATTTAATAATCTCTTTGATTTAATTAATCTAATTTATAAGTTTTATAAAAGTCTTTTTCTTTTTTTTTATTCTCTAAAAAAAATTTTCTTTTTTTTCTTTTTTTTTTAAATATTTTATTATTTTATCTTATGTCTTTACCTATTTTTATAAAAAAAATTATCTTAATATATTTACCCCTTTTTGATTCTTCTTTTATCCTTCTTTTTATCTTTTTTGCTTTTTTTTTTTTTTCTTTTTCTTTTTTTTAATTCTTTCTTCTTTTTTCTTTATCTATTTTTTTATTTCTTCTTTATAATTTTTCTATTTTTTTTTTCTCTTTTCTCTTAAAATCAAAACATAATACTAAATTATAAATTAAGCTATAGAAAACTAGATTTAAAAACTTTGAGAATAGAACTAAGACACTAAACAGATTTTGACTTAAAACTAAAATGGAAATTGCATACTCATTCTAACTAATTTCTATTGTATTAAGGACCAAAACAAGCATGACATTGACACAAAATTGCACCTAAATAAGATCTAACCAAATAAGCTAGCTTATAAAACTTAGAAACCACAGATTCAAACCATGGGCAGATTAGACCTTAAATTTTAGATTTAAACTTTAAAAACTGACTTATAAGCTTAGTTTGAGCTTATCAAACTTGGTTTAAGGACACAAAGCAATCAAACAGTACTAACCAAGGTTAGTACTTCTTGTGCCAAACACCCCTTAATATGTTTGAAAATATTTTTAAGCTGAAAACAGTTTTCAATAAGTTGTAAAAAGCTAAAACAGATTAAGATCTAATGAAACTAAGTCCAAATAAGCAAAGTAAGATAGAACAATAAGCATAAACAAGACAGTTTATATGAAAACAACATTCAAATAATTCATAAGCTGAAAACTATTACTAATAAGCATCAATAAGATCTAATAAGACTAAATAAGCAATAATAAGAAGAAATAAGCAAGCAATAAGCTATATGATAAGCTAAATAAGAAATAAATCTATAAATGGAAAATAGAGAGTGTACCTTGATCCTAGCTCAAACAAGGATTAAATAATGCTCTTAAAGCTATTCTACAAGCTCCAGCTTATCAAAGATAAGTTGGTATTTTCCATAAGCCCTTCCATGATTGGCTTATCATCTAATTAAGCTGAGGTATTTTAGGGGAGAGAGATTTGTAATGAATATCTAAACTCAGTTAAGCTTTTGAAGGCTTAACTGAGTATGAGCAAGCTTATATAGTAATTAAGAGCTTATTAGATGAATTTGAACAACTTAAACCATAATTGCATAAGAGAAAATTTTGAATTAAACACGAATTTAAATCAAATAGAACTTTATTGATTAACAAAATGGTTACAATACCTGGAAAAGGAAGTTACAATGAAAATTAAGCTGAAAACAACTAAAAGCTACTAGACTACTAAAAATCTTAAGCTAAATCCTACACACCCAACTCTATGTGTGGAGGCCTCCTTTAATAGTGAGGAGTGGAAGGATCTAGAGCCTTGAGACGCTCCCCAATCTTCAATCTCGACCCTTCAATCATAACTATCTTCAATCCATTAATTTAGCATCGTTGGATCAAGTACACGTCCAATCAACCAATGATATTGTGTGGGATTGCCAACCTATCATAGTGAGTGTCAGAGGTTGTCAGGTTCATCTAGAAGCTCATTAAGCGTGGGGTGAAGAGGTGATTTACCCTGATTCGTTGTGAGTTCATAGCTGTGTAAAAATGGAAGGGAAGGGGAAAGTGGAATAGTAACTTTTGACCTGTTTATTATAAACTTTGACCGGGCTTGGGCTTTGACTTAATCTTGGGCCAGGAATGGTTTATGGATTGGATTTATAGATATGCATAAGGCTTACAATTTTAGGCTTAAAGTTTATAAAGAGTAAATCTTAATGGGCTGACCTGGCCTAATAAAATGGATACGGGTTGGCCCATTAAAGATAAATACGCCTTCGGCTTCGGTTTCTCGTACTCTTCCAATCTCGTGCTTGGGTTTTGTCCTTTTTTCCATTGTTTTTGTCCTTTTCTAAATTTCTGATACATGCATAGTACACGAACCAAAACAAGCACATATATGGCATTTTAAGTTCGTTAGTGGTCTTTTTAGCTCATTTTATTAGGTAAAAGGTATGTGTATTTAAGCACATACCACCGATCTACCACTCACACTCGTATTTTGAGGCTTAAAATACTAACCGATCTCACAAGTATTTACTCACTTAAATACATACACGATCTACCCGATCCGACTAATAAATAAGTTTGGAAGATATTGACTCGATCTGTACATCGTGAATGTAACACATGTCACAAATGCACCAACTATAATACATTATATCTTGACGATTACGAGTATTCTTCTCTTCCACTTGGAGAAGAAGGATTTTATCACTTGTAAAAAATGTTTAAACAAGTAACATGATTAAAGATTAAGAAATGTGTTTGCTGATTTAGAACAGAAATAATAAGTGTGCAAGAGGTGGAAAAAATATGTGGAACAGTCAACTATTTATAGGCAAAGCTGGGAGCAAAATAAAGTGGTCGGCCCCCTCAGCTCATTGGTCGGCCCCCTTATCTCTCACAGTCGGCCCCGTTATCAATTAGGGGGCCGCCTACTTAGTGATGCTCTTGATTTTGTCCTTTTATGGGGAACTATTTTCTAAGGTAGATTTTTCTGATTTTTTTGGGGGGGGGGGGTAGGAAATCTGATTTTAAATATATATTTGAATTAAAACATTTCTTATAATTACAAAAATATTTTGTCTAATTATTTTTGTAAAAAGTTTCATTACATTTATAAAAATGTAAAGTTTAGGACAAAAATTATTTCTTTGATCATCCAACAAATTTAAAGTTTGTTTGTTCATACCTTTAGTGATTTACGTCGAGTGCAAACAATCTCTCGATGTTAACGTATGAATGCATTGATGATTTATGATTACGAGTAACTTGAGCACTTTATGTTATGTGTTACAAGTTACATTCTTGTCATCACCAAAACACAAAGAGAATGTATAGATTGAATATCGTAATAATTGCACTAACAATCTCCCCCTTTTTGATGATGACAAAATATGTAAATTATAACTCATAGTAAAATGTATAAGTTACTCGTTTACACTTCTTCTCCCTTTTTGTCAATACAAAAAGGTGGACACTCCAAGTCATTCATTTCAATAGGCGAGACTTTTACTACACTTATTTCCTTGAAATAAAGAGGCGAGCTTGCATCATCCCCAGTGAACTCTTTGTTCTATCAACCCTATTTAATCATCCCAAGCAATCTACTTTGACACTTGAGCACCACCTAGCTCATTATACTCCTATGATACTTGCATCCCATTGTATATTGACTACAACTGATCTATGGATCAAATTTGTTACAAACTCTTAACCTACATCAAGGGTTAGTTTCGTGCAACATAATATATATAGGAGAAATATTATAGAGGTGGAATATACATATCAAGAAATGTGTAGATGTCTAAACGATTGCAAATGTAATGACTTTGACATTTGCAAATGCCCCCCTTGGTGTATGCTCCCCCTTATTTGGGGCACCAAGGAATTGAGCTAAGGAACTGTGCTACAAAACAAAGTTAGTAGACAAGTGCACATATATATAATGACGGTGATAGCTATATATATAGCAAGACACTAGTGGGGAACAAGACATGCACGTCTTCGGTATAAGTATTCTAAAGTATGACACTTTTAAAGAAAATTTGAAACTTAGACACATGCAATCTTTGTTTTAATAACAATAAGGATGAGTCTAAGTTAACAATAAGGATGATTTGTTGAGAAGACATACATTAAAACTAGATGAATTTCACCTGATATCTTGGCGAGATATGAAAATATATACTCTGAAAGGGTTAAAAAGAATAAGATGAATATGAACATGATACGCTATTGGATGTGAATGAAAATGATTTCATGAAGTGGAAAACATAGAAGGATGAGCGTTAATGGATAGGGGAGGTGTTGACTAAAGGTTGACAAAGACAGTTTAGATTAATATATCGTTTGCACTAACGATCACAAACATGGTATTTTAAAATGATGTGCATGTAATCCTATAGGGACAAAGGTGGATGATTGTGAATCCATAGATTTGTTGGGTGTTTTGTTGGTTGTCAATGTTGATGAGCAAAGGTGGATATGTAGAACAAAGTGGTAGTTCTTTCATGGTGGAAGAAAAATGAAAGACATGACATTTTGGTGACTCAGCAACACTTGAAGCTTGAATATCTTCTTTGTGTTCTTCACTTGCTAGAAAGTGGAAATGATAAGATGGGTATAGAGCAAGTGTGGATGTTCTTGAGGAGATAATCTCATTGGTTTAGAGGTGAAGGGATTTCTTGTGTAGTGATAGACTATAATTATACCGGTTGTACGGATTGAGTTTGAGAATGAGACGCATTTCATTACGAAATTCACTTGACTTTTGACAACATAGGCAAAAATGTTTATGAGTGTCAGGATATGATGATGATTCATTGATCTATATAGAGGAATCAAGATAGGCATAGGTTTGTGCATTGTGAAAGGCGATTCAACCTACATGGGTTGTAGTGGTGATAAGTCACTAATAGATTGCGAGGAATGGTTACATAGTGAATCTTCTTGTGAAGATGACTAGGTGGATGACTCAAGATTGGTAATAGTAAGGATGGCTCGGCTTTTCATTTCACCTTGGTGGTTTGAGGATGCACTAAAACTAGTGATCACTAATAAGAGTGAAGAAAAGTTATGAGGTTTGAGTGTATGGTAGAAGTGTATCTTGTGAATTATGTGTATTATTGACATACTAGTTAAGAGGCTTAAATTAATTACGGTTTAGTACACGAGGTGTACTTGAGTTGAAAAGGAAGTGTCACACCCCGCCAGGCGGAAACGCGAGGCGTAACATGATAGGCATCGTCACAACACAATTGATTGTACATAGAGTAAGAATATCTAATATTCAACTTTTTCATTTAATAAATCAAAATGTTATGACGACACCTGACAAAGAGGGGACTTGTATCGAGGTTTAAACGTACCATATCTATACATAGTCATATAAACAAAAATCCAAAAAAACAAAGTACCAAATACGAAAGTATAGCGAACATGAAATGTAAATATTAACTAGTAAGTATTCGATGCAGGGAACCTAAAGTCGCTCTAGCTAAGCAGTCTCAACCTCTTAAGCTTCTCTAACTTCACCTGAACATGGATACTCTCAAGTGTCAACATTACGTTGGTGAGCTCGTAGGTTTAAATATAAAATAATTCATAAGCTGTGAACATATAAAAAATCAATGGACAAATATAATGGTTATAAGCATGCATTATGTATCTCATATAAAAACAAATCATATCACAAAGTAGGTAGGCGTTTCCCCCGAACCAATCATTACAATAAGCTAGCATTGTATCTATGTATCATCAATAAGAGTTATCACGTTTGGCTGGAATGGCACAAGAAACTCATGTATCCATGTATCCACATATGTATCATGTACTTATACAAATTTTTGTATGCATAACTTCTATTTAACCATGTCCAGGACCAAACAAATTAAACCAATTATTATAAGCTAAGGAAAACCCAAATTTCAAAAGCATTTTTTGTATCCATTTTCACCTCCAAGAAAAACATTTAAAAAGAGGCTACGAGAACTCCCTCAAATTCACAAAAATGCTGCTGTAAAAATATCCAAGCAATAATCTACACAACATAATGAAAAGGTTACACATGGTCAAGGATTTACGGCCCTATCCATGTAACCTTTGAATTGATGGATACTTATATCTAAAATACACTTATAAACATCCCATCATGTCTTCCACACATTATCTAAACTCTAAACATGTTTTACTTCATTAATCTAATTTCTAGTTTATTGCAGAATATTAAGGTCACTATATGAATTTTTATAAAATACTAAATGACCTCCTCTAACTTCAAAATTCGGACCAAATCAACTTTAATGAGTTATGTAACTATGGTATTTTTCCCATCCAATGAAAATAGGACAAACTATTTTAAAAAAAAATCAACAACACAAACTGACCAGATTCGGATCTAATCGCACACCAAAATGTTTGGCATTATTAAGCATACTTAGACACTTTGCAAAAAATCTAAAAAAAATTACTAGAGCTACTAGACACCAAGAACTTACTCCATCAGCAACCTCATGATTATAAAAATTGTTTTGATAGGGTTTTTGACCTCACAAACACGACATAAATCTGACCTGAAAACTCAGATTCGACAACGAATCTTGTATAATTATTTTGACTGATTTCTACTCACTTTCAATTCACGAAACCAACTTTGTTGGAAAGTAGACTCTCTGTAGTTAATTTTAGGCTTAATAAAATCTAGAAAACCTATACGTATGACCGAGTTATGACTCTTACAAGTTGACCTAAAAAATCTGTCTAGTTTTTAATTCTGAATTTAACAACAATTAAATCTAACCAAACGCATCCATATACTAATAGTTATAGCCTAAATCATAAATAATAATCAAACTAACATATTTTCTATATTTTTATGAAACCCTATTTCTATCAATTAAAAATTAGAATTAATTAGATTAAGAAAAGATTAAATATGGGTTATATGAAAAACCTTTTTATCTTGAAACCACATGATCTTGAACCCTAAATTTTCTTCAAAATTTTTGATGGTTTCCTTCTTGTTCTTGATGAATGTCGACACAAAGGGAGAAGGGAGAAAAAAAATAATGATCTAGGGTTTAGGTTTAAAGGGGTTTATATATATCTTGGTAGAGATAGTCCTAGTAGAGTTAGGTTTCTTTTCCTTTATTTTTTCTGGTGTCGATACCAAAACAACACCTCATATATTTTATTTTATTTTTTTTTAATATGTTTGGCTCTGAAAATATATACATTTTATTTATATAATTTAAAAAAAAAAATTATTACTTATTTACTTAAAAAACCCATAATTGTTAAACAATATTCTAGCGCTAGACTTGGCTTTATTACATAGGATTTTTTCCAAACACATTTTTATTACTCACTAGATAATTAAATCATTGAATCCTAATTTATTTAACAACATCGAATCGAAATTAACAATACTTACTTTCATTATTTATTTACCACCGCTTATAATTAAACGAGAAACGGACAAACGACATGGGACTATCCATTTTCATCATTTTCAACAAAATAAAATGACTAAATATCTAATTTGAAACTTCTCACCCATCAATTGCAACTCATATACTTTAGTTCTTAATATTAAAAGCCACAAATTAAACTTGCACACAATTCAAATCACATATAACACCTTAGTTAGGCTATCACTTTTGGTTTGGAACTATAACTGGTTTGATCCACGGGTGTCACAGTATCCTCCATTTTGGGAAACTTCGTCTAAAATTTAACTTATTCTTACTGCTAATAACTTTGCGAATCACAAAGGACTACAAATAGCAAGATAAATTAGCTATAAGCTAGTGAAAGCAAGCCAAAAATACATAAACCTCGCCCGTCCTCGAGGAAACTTATCAAAAACCTTAAGTTGCGTAACAACTTGATTCATAACCTAATCTTGCAACTCATCAAACAAGAACTGTCTTGAAATTAAATTATGAGTTATTATAAAGCTTAACATTTTTAAGGAATCGGCTCGACTTCAGGTTTATTCTAAATATAACTTTAACCAAAACACAAAAGAACATTTGAGGGCACACTAAGGTCTGCCAGTAAACTTATGAATCCAACTTTAACTAGTACTTCTAACGATAACTTGCTTAACGAACAAGTGTGGATAATTAGTTTTCATGTAATCCTCAGGACCTCGCTTCGAGTTCCAACGGAATTTAACTATTGGAATCCTATTATGCTTCCAACTATTAACCTCACAATAAATAATCTTAATAGGTTCTTCAACAAAATGATGAGTTTTGTCTACCTTAATTTCTTCTAAAGGCACATGCAGGTTTTCATCCGCCTAACACTTCTTTATATTTGACACATGGAATGTATCGTGCACATTACTCAACTCTTGTGGCAATCTAAAATGATAAGCTACAGGACCAATCCTTTCAAGAATCTCAAAAGGTCCTACATATTATGTGCTAACTTTCCTTTCTCTCCAAGACGCACTACACCTCTCCAAGGTGACACTTTTAATAACCCTTGGCCACCCACTTCAAACTCTAACTGTTTACACCTATTGTCTGCATGGGTCTTTTGATGATCTTTAGCCGCCTTGAGCCTTTCCTTAATCAATACTACCTTATCAGTTGTCTCCTGTACCAATTCTGGTCTAATCAACCGATTTCCTCCAAAATCAATTACACATGCTCTTAGCATATCTTCCAAAGTTTGAATGGTACGCTCACTTTGTTCATCCGTTTGAGGATGATAAGCCGTACTCATATCCAGTTGTGTTCCCAATGCTTTCTGCAACGTTTGCCAAAACAGCGAAGTAAATTGTCCACCACGATTAGAGATGATCGACACAAGCACTTCATGTCTTGCCACTATCTCATCAATATAGATTCATGCCAATTTCTTTATCTTATAATCTTCTCTTATAGCCAGAAAATAAGGTCACTTAGTCAGTCTATCGACTATTACCTAAGTCATGTCATATCCACTACTAGATCTTGGCAACTTCGTAATAAATTCAATAGTTATTCTATCACATTTCCACTCAGGTATCTCTGGCTATGGCAAAAAACCCGAAGGTCTTTGATGTTTCAGCCTTCACCTTTAAATAAGTCAGATAATTTCTAACATAGGTATACATATCCTTCTACATACATGGCCACCATACATATCTCTAAGGTCATAGTATGTATTATCCGCTGATTGCGATAGTTTTACACACGTAAAATATATATAAAATATAAGACTTTAAAAGAGCAATTAAGAAAATTACCAAGTTACCCTTGATAAAATTCACTCTCAAAAATATATATGATATAATATATATTACGTATATTAAACCGGGTAAGTATGATCACCCGGGTCGTTTCCCCAACGACTAGTGAAATTGAAACCACGTTTAGGCTTGGATTCTGATTTGAATAAAGCAAGGATATTTTTGATAGTCTATATCTACTAAATAAAAGCAATTTAAACAATTAAACAAATACGGGAAACAAATAACACGTGACAATTAAGCAAGAAAACTAATTTTAACCCTTAAAAATGTAAATTAAGAAAAATTTTAAGAAAAAGAAAAACATTTTTTCTTTGGTTTTTTTTTAGATTAAAAGATATGATTTTTCTAAAATTTAAACTAATTAAAAACTATAAAAATAATAAAACTCTTAAAAATAAAGTCCTAAAATTTTTATAAAAATCGCACTAATTAAAGAAAATGCACAGAAATTTTCTAAAAATAAAAGCCCTAATTTTTATCTTTTTATAAAAGTTTAATTAAACTAATTAAAACTAACCCTAATTATTAATTAAAACTAAATAAAACTAATTAAAAACTAACTTAGGGACTAACTGTGTAAAAGACTTAAGGGCTAACGGGGCTAAAACATTTAACGGGCAAGGATTAACTGAAAAACAACTAAAACAGAAAAATTACAAGAATGGTCCCTGAGGAACTACCCCGACAACAAGCTAAGTCCAAAATAGCCTTAAAATAAGGTGAGAACTAAAAGTGCTTTTTAGGAAAAACTTTAAAGAGAGAAGTTGTAGAACAGCTTGAGGAGAACAACTTTAATGAAAGGACTTATACCTAAAAGCCACAATTAAGCTCAATAAGAGCTTATTTTTAGCTGACCTCAGAAAGTGGGGTTTAACCCTTGTTTTTAGAAAATAAGCTATAAAAAACTCAACACTAGTTCAAAATGTAAAAGGAAAGAAGTTCTAATGAGCTTATGATGTGCTTAACCTAAAAATGAAAAGATAATAGAGCTTAAGGTACTTTTAGACTACTGAAAATGAGGAGGAAACAAGCAAACTCAGAAAATAAGGCATTTAGCACAAAAACCAAATAAGCTAAAAACTTTAAAAAGCTAAACTAGACTCTAAATCTTTTAGGACTTATCAAACTACTTATAATCTATCTATATAAACTGAAAAATCTAGAATCATAAGCTAAATTAACAAATTAAAATCCTAGAATTCCTAAGTACTATTTTTGGCTTATTAACTATTTTAAGGGCTTTTGACAGCAAAAATAAGCTAGGAAATTAAGCTAGGGAATGAGATTTAAGACTTAATCTATATTAAGCTATAGCTAATCTTAACCCTACTTGAATCTAAGCTCCTAAATCCTATTTATACCTATCTAAAGACTAGGTTGAAATTGACAGTACTAACTGTGACAGCAGTACTAACCTTTTGGTTAGTACTGGTGCACTTTGCACAAGTGCAACTCAAGAGTGCAGGTTTCCTTAAGGGAACTCCTGCACTTAAATACACTCTATTAGAGTGTATAAACTAAGTACAAGCAAGATCTAAGCCTTTGAGGGCTTAGATCAAAATTACACAAGTGAAATTTAAGGGAAATGCACCCTGGTGCAGGAACAAAGATTATAAGCCATAACTTTTGAATTTTCAAAATCTAACTTATAGAAACTCTTTTCTTAAAGGTAAAAACAAGTGACTTAAGCAAAATGCACAATTAGTTTTGACTTTTTTAGGTCAAACACACTTATGCCAAACACCCCTTTATCATTTTGACAGTTATGAGAAAAGCTTTTAAGGTGAAATCTAATGAACAAGTGCTTAATACCAGACAATGAAAAGATTAAAACAACTTTAATAAGCATGAATTAACAACTAAATAAGCAATAATCTAAGACTTAAGCTATTTTACTATATTTTTGGTTTTTAAGAGGTTTTTAAGTCACTTATATGAAAATCTATGATTGACTAAGATCTAAACTAAGAGAACTA
>BQNB010030009.1:2667-16661 GCA_026074375.1 Tanacetum coccineum
TTCATCATCAGACAAAAGTACCTGCTCTTCGTGAATGGAATCATCTTGCATCAGATAGTTAGTTGGAGATAACTCTTAAGCCCTAGGGATGTCAGCTGACTTATATTGAATGTCAGATGTCGTCCAAGCCATAGATTATGAAGCTGAGGCAGCAGTCTTGGATGAACTTGGAGCTTGACTGCCTTGTTGATATGCAGATCCAGATGTACGAGTAGATGGATGAGGAGGAGGTGGGGGCAACTGAGAGGATCTTGATGCTCCATAAGTACATGGAGAACCGGATACGCCTGTTAGAGGAGGTGGTGGAGGTAGTTGAGTAGGTGGAGATCCAGGAGGAGTTCTTGGTGACTCACGTGTCTTTCTTTTTCTTCTTACGTGCTTCTTCCTGATCAGCTAAACGTTGATTTGAATAGTCTAGCTCCACTGACTTCTGCAGAGCTTCATATAAGTCATTATGAACTTCATGAGTCTTGTATGTGTTGTCTTCAAACATCCGTTGTTGAAGAATTTCCTTCATATCAACGGTGGGCAGATCCCTGAAGCGGGCTCGTAGTGGAGCTTGCATTGCCCAGTCAACTACATCAGTGACTATCTCATCAACAGCTTTGCTTACCTGGTAGGGAATATTGAGATTCTCCAATTTGTACAGCCTGGACCCATGTTTATCCAACCTTTCCTCCAAGGCCAAGTTGTTTTGTATCAAGGTTTTGAAGTGAGGACAAGGTTCTAGTGGAGCTGAGATCTTTATCAAGGTTTTAAAGAGAGGACAAGGTTCCAGTGGAGCTAGCAGGTTTTTCAAGAATCACCTGATCTTCAGTTAACAGTTTGAGGTTTTCTTGAACATTTGGGTAAGCAGTTGTCGTAAACTCCTCATCCATTTGCTCTGGTTTTTGTTGAGTTGAAGCATCAGTGGTCACTAAGTCCATGTGTTCAAGGTTTGGTCCAGCATGAACCACATGACTTGCTTGAGGTTGAGACTCTACAGCATCATCAGGGTTTGATCCAGCCTGGCCTTCGTCTTGTTCACCAGGGTTTGGTCCAGCCTGGCCTTTATCTTGATCTCCAGCTTTAATCACAGGCACTTCCTCTTCTGACTTTGTTTCACTGTTTGTGAAAGCAAGTTCCGCATCCAAGGAGGGAGAGTCAGCATGTTCAGAGGGTTTAGTGGGCATGGGAGTACGTCTCTGAAAGATGAATTGATCTGTTGGGTTCTTTGGTTTAGGAGTCTGTAGGGTGAAAAGATCGTGAGCAGCTTATTCTTCAGTGACCTTCTCTTATCCATTTCCTTGTACCTATGGAAGCGGTTGAATTCTTCCAGAGTCAGGTTCCCTAATCACCACCGAGCGAGCTGGTCCCTGAGTTCGTTCCCCTTGTTCCTTTAGACTTAGCTCCAGAGCCCGTTAAAGGTTTGCCTCTTCATCATCATGGTCGGGTTCTTTTTCTGGAACACCTTCATCTACAACCTCATCAACCAACTGAAGAGAGCTCTTAGACATGTGCTTCTTATTTACCTTACCCGCTTTGGATCGTTTGGCGGGAGATGGTGCATCAGTTGATTCCATGACCAGTTTACGCTTTTTACCTTGGTCTTTCTTGGAGGATTCAGTTGGTGTCGGTGTTGGTTTTGGTGGTTGAGATGAAGCTGGCTCGGGAGACTTGTCATCTGCCTTATCGTGTTCTTCATTCAGATAACGTTGATATTCTGTGACATGCTCCAGATAACTGTTGTAATATGGTGCGCTTTTAATAGCGTCAGTAAGAAGAGCATCAGGTATCGGCATACCAAATATCTCCCTACCATCTTTTCCAACATACCTGAGGGTGTTTAGAATGTTTTCCTCATGTGAGTAGTCAAGATCCGAACCAAGTCTTGGGTGTATGTTGTGCTTGTTTTTCAGATGATGGATGATTAGTTTGGTGAACCTGACGTTTGGAATAAGCAGATGAGAGGTCTTCTTCTTTCCACGAGAAGCTGTAGCAAGGATCTTCCTGTCAGTGAGGAAAGTTTGTATGGATTGAACAAACTCTTCTCAAATCCTTTCAGCATAGTCATTGTTGGAGCGATGAGTGATACCACAAAGAATCTGAAGCACAGGGTGTCTTGGCCTGTCATATCCAACAGTTTTGCATGTAAGGTACATGTTGATCATAGACAAAATGGCTCTCCATGGTTCATAGAGAGCATTGTCAAACATTGCTGACATGTTCCTGAGTGTACAGGGGTATCCCAAAGTGTTGACATACTCGATGATAGTATCACTTGAAGGCGGAGCTACAAAGGGATTGTTATCATTGGATGGAGTGATATCGAGAGCATCTCAAAGAATATCTTTGTGCAGGTTGAACCATTGCTCATCCAACTAACAACTGTACAACCTAGTTGATGAGTTAAAACACATGGTGTCCCAAAACTGCTGAATGTAGATAGCCCGAATCGTAGAGAATGTCGTGAAAGCCCTAAAGAAATTGGTGTTTTTCAATATGGCCACAACAATCGGGAAGATAGGATTCCTCTGAGACTTCTATACATCAAGTACGCAGTTACTCTTGCCGATGGGCACCCATTTACTTGACGGCAATATTTGATCATCCGTCCTGGTTGGTGGTACGATAGCAGGAGCTTGTTCAGCAGGAACATCATTTGCAGGCATGTTCATGTCAGACATAGTATCTGCACAAGTAGATCCAATAGCAAGACATACATACAAATATTTGATGTTAGTTGGGAGCAATTGCTCAGACGAAAGTCAACCTTGGAATGAGTTGACCCAAAGATATTTGACAAATCGCTAAACCAATCTAATGACAACTTACTAGATGATTCAATTAATGATTCTCAACTCGCTACAAATAACTCGCTAGAACATACTAATAGAAACACTTAACTCGCTACTAAATTGGAAAATTTTGAAATAGAGGGTTAAATATTATAATTAATAAAAACTTCACTAACTCGCTAGGGGGTAGCGAGTTGCCTGCACACAATTAAATAAGATAGGATATTCAACTCGCTAATGACAACTCGCTATGAATATTCTTATTAAACTACTTAACTCGCTATTAAATTTGGAAAATTTGAAATAGCGAGTTGAATATTTTAATAAAAATATAAATCTTCATCAACTCGCTACAGGTTAGCGAGTTGCCTGTTCATGATAATATAATATTCTTAACTCGCTAACAAGCATTACAACTCGCTACTAAGCATCAACATTAACTCGCTACCAAGAAAAAGTCACTCAACTCGCTACTTAGTATAATCATAACTCGCTACATAGCACACAGAGAACTCGCTAAAACCTAAATTCACTTATACGAGCAAACATGATCCTGAAACCACATCATTAAAACTAAGGCAACATAACCGAGCATTTTGCAACATTCATTATCAACAAACAACAACAAACAAGGGTCTTTGACTAATAAAAGTCAAGAATTACCACGAAAATCATCAATACCACAAAAATAATGAAATAGGGGATACAATCAGATCAGTAACGAGGCATCTTACATCCGTTCTAAACTAAACCCAGCAACCCGCATATTATTCCAAACACTAGTTATGAAATAAATGATAAAACTAGTCGAACACTTTGATTTAGAGCGATTTAGTGTGAATTATCCTACCATGTTTAAGATCTAAGATATTTATATGATAGAGAACGAAAATCAATGGGTACCTTAACACGAAAAGCCACAGAAATCGAAAATGAAATAATGGATCAAGTCAGCGAGTTGCGAGAGAGGATTTAGAGAGATAGGTTTGACTGAATTTGGAAGATTTAGGATTTTGATGGTTTGACCAATAATAACTCGCTAAGTCCATTTAAACCTTAAAAGTTTCACCATTTGGCAGATTTGGTCCCTAAGCTTCCTAAGTCCATTACATTGTGGTTTAATGTTTTAATAAGGTCCATACAAGTTTTAGATTTGGGACACATGGTCCTTGTAATTTCATAAGCCTAGGAAAGCTTTAGCAAATTGCACATAAGTCCTTATACTCACAAATTATTGACAAATTTGGCCCTTTGAGTTAAAAATAAATTTAACTCCTCTTCAAGATGTAACCCCGTTAAATACAACAACCTTTTATTAATTAATTATTTGATGAATTAAAATGCCCGTTAGATGTCATAAATTTGAAAACACTCTCCCCCTCAATCAATGACCCATTTTCTATTGAAAGAGCTGTAGTCGTTGATTGAGTGACAAATTTTGAGAAATTCAAGTCTGATTGATTTTCAAACAACATTTTCCACCGTGGGTAACACAAATAATTTTCTGAAGAATCATAGACGAAAAATCATTTGGTTAAAGAAAGAAGACTTCTCTTCTATATCAAGAAATAATGCACTGAAACGTACATTAAATCGAGGGTGCACGGATATGAAGTAATCCATGCCCGGGAGAACTTAATCACCCGTTGTCAGGAAAAGCCGTCTTTTTGGCGACATGCTTTCCTCATTTTGAAAAACGGGTTGCAGTCTGAAATAACTGCAAGCCATAAAGACATGTTTTGAAAAGTTTGAACTTCCGTTCGAGCTTCATTTAAAAACCCGTGTCATTATTGAATGACATTTCTAGGTCCGTAAATGTTATCGATAAACGGAAGACATGTCTTGAAAAACTATTTTTGGAATTTTCTATTTTCTGATTTTTATGGTTTTTGTAGGTTTTATATTTTTGTATTTTCTTTTTAGATTTAAGCTATATACATATTTACATAGGATATAGGAGGACCATCCTTTACTCCTCTTCTCCTTCCTGAAGACGTTTAAGGGTTTTCGGAGACATACTCTTCATACCAAGTCGCGGGAGTAGAAATTCAAATCGCTCTCTTGGTAATGCTTTGGTGAATATGTCCGCGAGCTGATAATCCGTCGTCACAAAGTACAATTCAACCACGCCTTTTTCAACTTGCTCTCTTATAAAATGGTGTTGTATGTCAATGTGCTTGGACCGGGAGTGCTGGACATTATTCCAGCAGAGAGCAATGGCACTACGATTGTCACAATACAGGGGAATCTTTTTGAATGCAAAGCCATAGTCTGTAAGTTGTGATCTCATACAAAGTATCTGAGCACAGTATCCAGACATGGCAATGTATTCAGTCTTTGTAGTTGAGATCGCAGTGCTCTTTTGTTTCTTTGATGACCAGCTGACTAATTTATCTCTAAGGAACTAAGCACTTCCTGACGTACTTCTTCGTGTGTCTTGACAACCTGCATGGTCCACATCTGCATAGGCCGTTAGTGCCATAGCGGTGTCTTTCGGATACCAAAGACCCTAATTAATGGTTCCTCTAAGATACCGAAAGACCCGTTTAAGAGCTTCAAGGTGCTTTTTGGTAGGCGATGCCTGATACCGAGCACACATGCATACAGCGAATACAAGGCCGGGTCTGCTAGCAGTGAGATACATTAGGGAGCCAACCATACTATGAAAGTGAGTCTGGTCAACTGGAGTCCCTAAGGGGTCCTCATCCAGTTTGAGTTGATCCACCATCGGTGTATCAACAGGGTCACATGAATCCATCCCAAATTTCTTTAATATTTCAAGAGCAAATTTTGATTGATTAATAAAAATGCCTCCGGGATTTTGAGAAACTTGTAAACCTAGGAAAAAATACATTTGTCCCATCGTTGACATTTGAAATTTAGAACTCATCTCATTGGAAAATATGTCACACGCTTTGGGGTCGGTCGAGGCAAATATGATATCATCTACATATATTTGAACAAGAAGAAAATGTTTTCCTGTTTTCCGTGTCTTTTTTGCTGAATTTGAGCTTATTTGTGCTTATTGCTAATTCCAGGTATGTTTTATGCAACCGAGATTGATTGCTTACGGTTATCGAAAAACTTGGCAAGATTAGTACCGAAATTGCTCATATTGTGCTTATTTTTGATAATTTTCTTTTTTTCAACCTTCAACAGCTTTTAATTTCAAATTCAGTAAATTGTTACATCTGTTTAAACTTTAGTCAACTGGTCAAATTCGGAAGTTTGACTGGTCAAATTTAGTAAAATTTGTTACATCTGGTCAAACTCGGTAGTCAAATTCATTAAAGTTTGTTTCAACTAGTCAAAGTTTGTTACACTTGGTCAAAGTTAGTTTCATCTGGTCAAAATTTGTTACATCTGGTCAAAGTTTGTTACATCTGGTCAAAGTTTGTTACATCTGGTCAAATTCAGAAGTCAAATTCGGTGTTGATTTTTTTTGATAAATCAATCTCGACAATCTCGGAAGTCAAACTCGAAAGTCAAACACGGAGGTTCCAATCGGAATCAATTCAGTAATTTTTTGGTCACTATCAAACCGGAAGTCAAAATCAAAGTCAAATTTAGTAATTTTTGTCATTGGTCAAACTCGGTTCACTTAACAACACGTTTTTGAAACGCTTTTTTGGACTAAATCTCATCATATCTGAGTTTATTTTCGAATTGAAATTACAAAAAAATATAATCAATTGAAATTGATCGACTTACGTTTTATCTAATCCTTGAATTCCTTTTCAATTGATTCTTCTGAGAAAACTGTGATATTTGTGAACGATTTGATTTGTGTGGATCTGAAAGTTTGTGCGTGATTTGGTTTAAGTGATAATTTGGATTGAATTTTTGGGTTTGAGTTGAAAATTTCTTGGGATCATCGTGATAAATAGGGTAAATGGGATCAAACGAGGAAATAAGACGCTTAGCTCAGGAAGCTGAAAAACAACAATTATTTGCGTCAAAAGTCCAACAACAAAACACGATCATTAACTATCAGCTATTAGTTGTATAAGGAAATAATCAGATTTTGGAAGTAATATTACAAGATAATAATTATCTCAACAAATTTCTTGAGGCTGATGAACGGGCAAAACGTTATAATAAACAAGCTCAGTCTTAATTTGTTCCTGATCGAGATATCATTCGAGATCTAGAAAAACAACGAGATAAATTAGAGTTAGATGTCAAGGATTATAAGAGACAAAAAGAGAATGATCAAAAACAAACGATTTTCAATCAAACACAGTGTAACGAAAGAGGAAAAGATATCTTATGATATTCTTCTGTTACAAAGCTAAAATCAAAGATCTCGAAATGTATGTTTGTAAAATGGGCAAAATCAACTGAACACTTTGGTTACTTACAAATGAACAAAAAGCTTCTCGGGACAACTTACGGAAGTCGGTTTGGGATATAATGGTCCTTATGTTCTTTTACAAGCCTACGCCAAAATTCCTAAGTTGTATCATGCTTATGAACTGTGTAATAAGAGTGAACAAATGCATGTGTTTGATTCTGAGGAAACTCTTGAGGATTCGAGTGAAAAATTCAATAAAAAATGAACGAGTTTAAAAAAGAAGAAAAAAGTACAAGAGTAAAAAGAAACAACATTCGATTACATAAACATTACACAAACATTATGACAATATTTTCCTCAAAAATACCTTTCTGCTGACCACACATAATCTCCATCACTGTATAACTTTTGTTATCAAAAATAACTTCAGAAGAATCCTTCTTCTAAGACAAGAACCAAGCAGGCAACAATGCCTATGTAAATACCAATGTTTGTGATTTGAATAAATGGAAAATATTTCTGAAAAAAAAACTTTCAAAACATTATATGAGTTACTAGAAATAAATGTAAACGTGAAAGCGTTTTCTATACGTCTAAAGAAAGAACAAATCGATAATGAGTTTGTGTAGAAGCAAAATACATTCTTCAAAATTGGCGAACCAACTTTGGAAGTCTTTCAGAAACGATTTTAACAGAGATGTAAAAGAAAATGAAAATATTTTTGTTTCATAAAAAGATCTGATGAAACATTCAATAAAAAAAAAAATAAGCTTTTTAAAAAGATCGACACATGGAAGCATCCTACTGAAGATATCAAGAACCTTGTCATAACCTCTTGTGTGAAAAATTGGAGGAATAAGGATTTTAACATGATGAAATTAAAGAATTTCAAACAGAGTCAAAAGAACGTTTTCAAATGTAGAGTTCAAACACTATACGGAATTGTAAAGATGCATTTGAGTCACACAAGAATTGTCAGAAAAAATTGTTAATTGAAAATAGATTATGTCAAAAATTGAGGCAAAAGTATTGCTTTTTGAAAGTGCATTTCAACACAAGTACTCGAGAAAATAATTCTTTGAAAACAGTGCAAAAAGAAAATGAGAATTTTATGGCATCATTACAACTTGAGAATGCTCATTTGAAACAGACTAATAAAGATTTGTTTGAATCGGTTCAAAGGTCAAAGGTTGAGACTAATCAATGTGATGAAGTCGAAGTTAAGGACAATTTTGATGAAATTGAAACTAAAAACATTGAGTTGGAATATCAAGTGGCGTCATTAATTAAGGAGAATGAACACTTGAAGTTGACTTACAAAAACTTGTTTGATTCAATCAAAAAGTCGCGGGTTCAAACAAAAACTTCAAATGTAACACAAAACGAGGCAGAAAATCTGAAGTCTTAATTGTTTGAATTTGCTGAAACAAAATTCAGTAATATTTTGGAAAAGATTGAATTTTTCAAAAAGTCACCAGGGGAGAGCCAACATCTTTTTGAATTCAAAACAAGTGTTTTTCAAATAAAGATTAATGAGCTGGAAAAGGTTTTAACTCAACAAACAAACAGATTTAATTTGTCAAGCAAAATTGTCCAAGAGAACTGCCAAATTCGAAGCGTATTTTGAAAAACTTGAAAAAACGAAAGTTGTTCTTGAACGACAATTGGCTCGAAAGGTTGATGATTCTAAAGCTGAAAAAGATCGATTTTTGAAAGAAATTAATCATTTAAGGACTCAACTTAAAAATCTAAAAGGAAAGTTTGTGAAAACTAAGTTTGATAAACATTCATTTTGGGAAAACCACCCAGCTTGATAAATGTTGAAATACTCCTCAAAAAATCAAAAAATTTCAAAAACATGGTCTACTCCAAAGTTGGATATACAAAAGATTTGTCAAAACCAGTCACTGCACATCTGTGCTAGAAAATGGAAAAAGATCACTTTTAAACGAATATGCAAATTTGGAATCACAATTGGCATCACAAGATATTCGTTCTTATAAAAAAGAATATCATGAGTTGAGAACTTTGTATAATGCTTTGAAAGTAAAGTTTGATTCTCTTAATCGGAAAAGGAGGGAAACCAATGTTTCAAAATCTTCAAAACCTAGAGAAAATGTTTTAGCAAAGGTTCATATGGGTGAATACTCAAAACCATTTTCAGAAGGTTCTCATTTACACCTAATCCTTTGCAAAAAGAATGTAATTTTCTAAACTTCTCAACTTTTGAAACACTTACTCCTCAAAAGGGTTTTAAGAAAAGAGCTTCAAATGCAAAGCATCAATCTTTTGAAACAACTTACTCTTGTTTTACACCGGTAAAACAAGTGTGGAGGTCAATTAAGGAATCTTAAACTTTTGAAGCATCTACTTCTCAAAAGAGTTTTAAGACAAGTACTTTAAAAGGAAACAATCAAGTTTTCGTTACTCCACACGCTCGTTTTACACCGGTAAAACAAGTGTGGAGACCAAAGCAAAGTCATTTGAAATCTTTAAAATATTCCAAATCAGAAATGCTTTCAATGCAAAACAAGAATGACTTGGCTTTGAAAAACAAAAACAATGGAAGATTTTTAAACGCTTCAAATACGAATTTTCAGAATGATACATCAAATGGTAACAATAAATGGAAATTTTCTTCACCAACAAGATTTAAAACTCCACACGAAACACCGAGTTTCAAAAATCAATGGAAAATCAAGAGGAATTTTAAATCTCCGTTGATTCCACGAGAGTTGTTTTCAAATGAAACAATGGTTACAAGCCATCGTTGGAACTCAACATCATTACATCGACTTGAGACAACTTTTAATTGGTTTTCAAATCTTGGCAAACCCGTTTGCACCATGCTTAAATGGGTTCCAAAGGTTGTTGTCTAATTCGATGTCAAAATGGTTTGTATTCAAATGACAGATTGTAACCCGGTCTTCAAATAAAAGGGAAGTGTACGTTTCATGCGCTTTTAACCTTAAAAGCAAGAGAAAATCTTCGTAGTTTGACAAAAATAGTCAACTGTTTTCCAAACTATTTTCAAAATCTTTCAAAGTTTGCTCTTCAAAATGGCATTTATTAAATATTAATAACAACCCTTTTAAATAAAAAAAAGTGAAACGTTTCAATGGGCTTTATCTTCAAAAGAAGAGAAATCTTCTTTGTCCCGAGCAATTTTTTATAAAAATATTTTCAAAAAGTATGCTTGGGACATACGACTTCTAAGTAAATGTCAGTTTAGGACTCGTTCTTCAAATAAAGGAAAGTGTACGGGAAGCTTACAACTTCTTGAACTTGAGCTATTTCATTTAAGATATTCCAAATCTTGAGCTCAAGTAAAATGGTATACAAAAGTTTGAACATAAATTTTCAAGATGTTATCAAAAAGATTTTTCAAAATCTTTCAAAAATTGTGTGTTCAACACTCCCTTCTCTCGATACTTTGAAAATTCGAATCATTTTTATAAATGGATCAATTTTTGAGGGGGAGTTTTTTAAAAATCAAATGCCTTTAATGTTGTTGGTTACATCTCATAAAAGTCAAAATTTATGTGCGAGCGCAAAACATTCAGAGATTCAAACGTGTCATCATGATATACCAAGGCATCTTAACTCTGTCCCTCAATATAATTGTGGTGGCATACAAAATGAAGTGTTTAATTATTAAAGGGGAGTATAATGGAAAATGTTTTGAACAAATAAATAATAATCGATATAAAAATAGTTGTTGTCAAGTGTGTTTATATCGATAAGCGTACAAATGGTGAAGATTGTGTCTAGTTACGACCGTTTCCTGAATTTAACAGGATGAGGAGTGAGCAATCTATGGACCATTCGTTTTATATATCGACATCCTTTGACACAACTAGTTTGTTCAGAACATTCAGAAAGGATCCAAATCATAATCATGCTATATCCGTTTTCTCCCATATGTTTTCAAAATCTCATATAGCTATTTTAATCCATTGATATCAAAAATATCATATGGTATGCTATTTTTGAAGGGGAGAAAATTGGATTAAAATGTGATCAAGAAAGATAAATGCTTAAGTGTGTGGAATAACAAAGTGATCTAAAAGACTCAATGTGCAATCATCTCTTTCCTCCTTTGAAAAAGAATTTTGAATATCAATGCGACATGTTAGTGGAGTATTCTAAAAATGAAACTTCAAAGTGAATAAATGATTTGATTAATATCAAACACTATTGATTATTTTCAAAAGATTTTTATGGTTATGATCTTAATACAAACATCCAACTACCTCACGATGATCTAAGAAGAAATAGGTGGTAAGGTTTAGTATTATCCCAATGATCCAACCAAACTGGAGGGATCTACCCAGTACTTTTCCATCATAAAGAATAACGTACTTAGTATGATGGAGTATGTGAATGGGAATAAATGTCAACTAAGCATTAAACTATCATCAAAGACAATCACAACATGATGACAGTAATGACGTCTTGGTGGACATTGAAGGGGTAAAAATAAAATAAGACATATAAGGATAAAGGTGAAAAAAAGAAGCCCTCCACAAACTTAGGCAAAACCGGTTAAAAAATAAATCTATTGAATATCACAAAGATGATATTTGGTATTAAAGAAAGACATCATGGACCCAGTGATGCAATGCACAACCCTTCCCAGCCACTCAAGATTCTCTCAAAAGAATTCTTGTTTCATTGTCACGGAGATTAAATGCATAATCTATTGACATCTCACTCTGAGATTGTTGATATTAAAAAGGTGGTAGTCTGCTCCAGCCTCTGATCACAAAAACCAAAAAGCACTTATTGAGTCTAGAGCCAAAAAGAGACCAAATCATAAATCTCACTTAGGACACAAAAGTACATGTGTATTAAACATCAAAGATACAAAAAGGTACAAGAGTCGCTTTCATGTCTATGTGACAGTGCATGTCTTAGTGACATTGCCGGAACATTCAAGAGTGATACTTAAATTAAGTATTTCACAATGATTGAATGGAAATCCTACCAGTGCTAACATCAAGCCAACGCTGAACGTAGGTCACTAATTTGAAAATGAATGTTTAATGATTCAATTAGTGTTAACTAGTAATCTAAGTGATCTAGTAGTTATCGTGTTTTTTCGGAATTTATTTTCGAAAAACACAAACAACATTTCCTTGATTCATTTAAGTGAAGTGTTGGATTACCAAGGTTACTTACGATGTCACAATATTGATAAAGGGAGATGGTTGGAATTGAAGCTGGTAGTTGACTCTCATGCTTAGACCGCACTTCACACATGACTTCACTATCGAATATTCAGGCGTAACAAGATTATGATTATGTTTGATGGTCATCCAATATAATCAGGGGGAAGAGAAGTGTTCTAGCTGAATATTTTGATAGAGCGCAACAATTAGGGGGAAGAAATGTGTACATCCGGGACTTAATTGACTTTGGTGTATATAACATAGTGCAACAACTGGGGGGAAGAAATGTGTATACATCATCCAGGACTTAATTGACTTGGAAGATATAGTTTCTTTCTTATGTGAGTTGTTTGTGTGAAGTATGTGCGAACGAATGGTTGTTTATTTAGGGGGAAGCAATTGAGGTAAGATACATTTATGTACAATAACATCAACAACATCTCTACCTTTCAGAAGCAATAAAACCGTCATAATTCATACCTTCATATCTCATACTCAAAGTTTAAAGATACACTTCCGCAACTCTGATAAATCAAAGAACTTCCTCAAATCATCAAGTTATTGGTCAAGACAAAAGTTCTACATGAGGAAGATTGTAAGCTGTCAAGAAAGTATGAGTATGTTGGTTAGAAGCTTCAAAAGATAAATCAAGATGGATTCACGGTAAAGAATGATGATATGAAAAGATCTCAAAGGCAAAGGAAAAAAGGATAATGGAAAGATCAAGATCAAGATCACTAGAGCATGATTGGAACGAAACCACTATTACACAACAAGACTCAAGACAAACAAGCATTAAAGTTCAAAGTTCAAAGTCACAAGAGAGATCTCAATGATCATCCTTTAGGGGGAGATTGTTACGAATAAGAAAATGATGATCATTAATGCAATCAAAGAGAGATCTCAATGATCGTCCCTTGGGGGAAGATTGTTAGGAATGATAAAAAGTGACGATCTTATTGAGATCGAGTCTTGTAATAATTAGAAAAATAATATTGTGTAATAGGTTAGATGAAAGGTTCGTGACTAAAATAAGTCACGAAACCTGGCTAAATAGCCAAAGTCTAAAAGACAAGAGCACCTTGCTCATACTTGTAAAATGGGTATAAATACCCCACCACCTCCTCATTAGTGAGGTGTGTCTTCTAATCTCATTCTAATCATTTTCTCTAATCCTCCTCCTCCCTCTTTCTCTCTCTACTTTCTAATCTTTCTCTCTCTAGACTAAACACTCTATTGCTTATTGATCCTAAATTCAAGACCTCACAAGTGGTATCAGAGCTGCAGGAGCGATTTAGTGTTGTTTAGGGAGCTTATTCGGACAGCTTATTTCGACAGCTTATTCCAGCAGCTTATTTCGAGCTTATTTTGAGCTTATTTTCTGCTTATTTTGAGTTTATTCGGTCTGGTTTATCTGTTGTGCTTATTCTAATTTTTTCGTGTGCTTATTATGATTTCCAGCTGATTTTCGTGCTTTATTTTGGTCAAATAGTCAAATCTGCTTATTTGAGCTTATTTTGTGCTTATTGAGCTAATTTCGGTTGTGTTTTATGCAACCGAGATTGATTGCTTACAGTTTTATCGTAAGAATCTTGGCAAGATTAGTATAAAATCTGCTTATTTGTGCTTATTTTTTATATTCAGCAGATTTTTGAGTCAAAATCAGTAAAAGTTGTTACAAAATCAAATTCAGTAAAAAGTTTGTTACAACAACTTTGACTGGTCAAACTCAGTAGTGTAACTGATTTTTTA
>BQNB010030009.1:20622-50965 GCA_026074375.1 Tanacetum coccineum
ATCGAGATATTGGCAAAGTAAGTAATGTAATAAAGCGAAAAATTTCCCTGAAAAAGGTGACTTCATATATAATTGATAGATTGTACATCATCTAACTTAATAGATGGATATTTACATTTTTGAAAATTGTGGGTTGTTATAAGTAAGCCCACACGAAGCCTGTAACTTTTTTGTCCTTATGCATGATGGTTTTTAGTATTATGTACAATATAAAACTTACTTCATCATAGAGATACACGAAGATAATACATATTTTCGACTAACATTATTTGATTTTTCTACACTGTTATCAATAATTTTAAAAATAAAACACAAACTTTTTTATTTGTTCACATTTGTCTCGACTTTTAAGCATCAATAAATTTAATTTCTTGACTTATTAGCATTGCATTCAGCTATTTATAATTTCATATCGTTACATTAACGCTAAAGGGAGTGGTATGATAACTACTTACCACCTTTCATCTATTTTGGGTGGTTGTGTTGTGATGATAAGAGAGAGAGAGAGAGAGTGTGTGTGTGTGTGTGTTAGGATATATAAGGTCTGTCTGGTAACTTAGGAGTAACTTAAACCAACTAGGCTAGCTCAGTTGGCCACCAAGGGTAACCTTGGGGAGGTATCCTTGGAGAGGTCTCAGGTTTGAGTCTCACCATGGACCTTCAGGGGAGGAAATAAATAGAAGCATAGCCGTGCTGTGGAGGAAACATTCGCTACCTCTCGACCAGCCACTTAAGTCTGCATATTTTGCTTATGACCTCGGAATCGTATACGCGTATCACAACCGCCTTGGAGTCCGCTAGGGAAGAAGTGATGAGAAGCATAAATGAGAAGTAGGGACTCATCAACAATTACCGAGCAATCTAAAAGCTTGTGTTCTCGTAACGTATCGTAGTAATTTGTTAAGTTTTTTTCGTATTGTATTTGTAAATTTAGTATTAAACATTTTTGTATTATATTTTTTATTAATCTTAGTAGACTTTTCTTACATAAATATGGCTAGCAATTGCAGTTGGGTCTTGTCATGAAGGAATCGAGGTAATTATGCATGAATAGTGGGTCTTGTCATTATACTCGTATTAATTACACACAAAACGAAAACAAGTTATCATTAGTAAGCCGCACACAATAACTCTTCCCTTCCCAAGATGCATTAACTCATGGGTTTGACAAAATAGAGACTTTATATATCTTCTCCAGGTTAACAATCTTGGATAAATTCTTATATAAAATTCACTAGATACCGGATATGTCTAAAAATCAGGCCAATCACGCTGGAGATAACTATGCACAACCACATTTAGTCCTTACAAACAACAAACTTTTGACATAAATATTAATCCGATTACCTATACTATGTATGTAACTCTTTACATTCGTATACAAACAATGGCGAAAAATTCTTACATCCCCTCATTTCACCAGTAACTGCAACCAAATCAATAACCATGATCCTGGTCTTTTTGTTAGTCAAAGTATATATTCATTTAAATGTGATTTTGTGTCGTTAGATTCCAGAATTCAGTCCAGAAAAGGTATTGTGGAGAACTCCTTTACTCTTTCCTCCACCGAGGCAGTTGAGAATATCAAGATCGTGCAGTCTTGCAATGGTTTGCTTCTTTGTATTGGATCGGGGTGGCATGCTTGTTATTACGCATTTAATCCCTCCACTAATCTGTTTAAAATGCTTCCACCACCAGATTACTCCCATGCAGATTCACCTTTTTATTTAAGTGTTGGACTGAGAATGGCTTTTGATCCTACAAAATCATGTAACTATAAAGTAGTGCATGCTGGACAAACATCTTCTCACATTGATATACAAACTTACTATTCAGAGACACACAACTAGAGCCTGTGCAAAGACAAGTTTCCCGTCTTTAGTTTTTTTCATTTTAACAGTGCAATCTATTTTAATGGTGCCTTACATTGGCTAAAATTGGAGGATATTATGGATGACCTTATGCATTTGAAGTTAAATATTGAAAACCATGACCATCCAATTTTAACAAGCATAAAAATCCATCAAGGGTTGCATCGGGAAAGGTACTTCTTTGAGCCTTTAGGCAATAATCTTCCAATATGTATATCCATACGACTCGAACAAAGGTTTTATTTGGAAGGGAAATTGTTCGAGTCGCGTGGCTGTTTGCTTGCTGTTCTTAGACATTATTTTAGCTCTAGAGAGTTTACTATCTACGAGATGAGAAAAGGATGTTCTGTGTGGTCGGTTAGGTACCTTGTTAATACTGGTGACTTTATGAATCCTCTTCCCGAAGGATGGTCGATTTGGTCTACTGTTTGGAGCATTGTTTTGGGAGAAAGGGAAGATGATTCATGTTTGGTG
This sequence comes from Tanacetum coccineum, assembly GCA_026074375.1. Taxonomy (NCBI): domain Eukaryota; kingdom Viridiplantae; phylum Streptophyta; class Magnoliopsida; order Asterales; family Asteraceae; genus Tanacetum; species Tanacetum coccineum. The sequence continues at coordinate 22,968 of BQNB010030009.1, forward strand.
ATCAAGTTATCTAGAAAGGTTATACTATACAACCTAATATCAAAGACTCTCATGAGATCTACAATATAGGATCTAATTAACTTGTTGATAACCTTGTTGATGATGAGCACATTATGCCTTTTCGAGTTGATCATAGCATTTATGAGTTCATTACGTCTTTAGTGAGTGTGTGATTATCCGTATTTGTAGAATGTTTGTTTGAATTTACGGTTAAAATGACTCATTTAGGTCTTTTGGGTCTGCCCAAAGCCACTTTTAGTTTTAATTTGGTGTTGTATAATTTTGAATGATGAAGTAATTTGTTTTGATTCGTTTGTATTTTACAAATCAATTTGGTTATTACCGGAACCAACATAAACCATAATTGGTACCCACAATTCACAAACCATTAGGCATTTAGGCTAACTCTATACATTAAGCTTTAAGGAATAGTTTACAAAAGATTACAATGTTGTTCCAAAAAGCTATAGGTTACCTACAGCTAAAAGGCACCACATGCTTCAACACAGGTTCCAAATACTAAATTTGTAAAGCCCAAAAATTTGAATTTCATTTCATTTTGTTAATTTGAAATATGACCTAAAGTTTAATTTGGAATTAAAACCTTAGGTTATAGGTAATTGTGTATTATTAAGTTATAATATAAGATATATATGTTTAATATATATATATATATATATATATATATATATATATATATATATATATATATATATATAATTCCCTAATTTATATATATAAATCCGCCCCCCCCCCCCTCCAGGAATATATTTTGATTTTGTTATTTTGTTTATTTACTTTCCTTTTGTTATATATATATATATATATATATGAATATATATATATTTAGCAAATATTTTGTTCCCCATCTTTTCCTTCATTAGGTCGGCCCCTATGGGGAGTTATTTACCAAAATCTTTTATTTTTGAAGCTTAGCTTATTTTAGGAAAAGAGTGTAGGAAAAAGGAGATAAAATCTCTTAATTTTGCAAGAAAGTTATTTGTGTCTTCCCCTCCCTTTTCTTCTTATATAGCCAGCAATATTCCTTCTCTCCACAATTATTCTCTAAAAAAACTTTACTCCAAAAACTTGTGTATTCATCCATAGAAGTTGCAAGGAGGAAGAAGGTGTAGGCTGTTCCGGTTGATTATTCAAGTTCTGGTGTTTGTGGTGTAATTCTTTGGTGTTCTTGGTTAAATTCTTTGGTGTTCTTAGTGTGGTGTTCTTGTTCTTGTATCCATCTTAATCTTAGTAAGTATTCCATGTTCCTTGTTTCATCTTTGTATTCCATGATTCACATATGAAGTTTTCATAAAAACCTAAAAGATTGTAAAGAAAACATGTGTTCTTAATCTTGTTAAATTGTAGGGTTTAATATTGTTAAAATGGTGTAATATCATGTTATGAAACCCTGGATATCATTAATGGTGTAATTAATAAGAAACTACAAGATTAAAAACCTTAGGGTTTGTTTTGATTGGTGAAAGTTAGGGTTTTTTATGTTTAAAATTTCTGGGCAGAATTTTAAGTCATGTTCAACGGGGTGTATCTTGGTGATAAAAATGAGTTTTAACATGATTCTTGAGCCTAAAGTTAACTACAAAGTGTCTAGTTTCTGGAAAATCCGACCTCAATTCAATTGGAGGTCGGGAAGGTCGATTTTTAGATTTTATAAGATTAAGTATCGAATCTGGAGTTTCTATCCGAAACATTCAGTAGTAGTGTTTGATTTTTAATTCTCAAACCGTACGGAGTTAGCCTCTAAAATTTGATTGGTATATCTTCATGATATTAGCTACATCCGTGATTTTTTTTAGAATTTTCTGAGTTGTCTAAGTAAGGTGTTTACGCGTCAACTTTTTGAAGGTTCTGTCAGATCAATTTCGGGATCAGTTTTGGTAACAAGGGTAAAAGGGGTATGTAAACTTGGAAATAAAATAAACCAAAAATCAAGGATATATTAGACATATATGGTAACCTCTGTAATTTTTTGGTATATTTTTAAAAGGTGTTTTTATGGGTCTTTTAAGCTTGGAAACTTACCTTAAAAACTGGACAGATTCTGAAATTTTCAGAAACCATAATTAGGTCACTTAAAGTCTATATATGGTAAGACCAAGTGATAAAACTTATAAAATAAGATAGATAATGACATGTAATCATGAGTTCTTGTAGATTCAGTGAAGAGGTTGTGATCTTTTTGTCTTCGTGTTCGTTCTCTCCTTTGCTTGTTCGTTAAGGTACATATATTCCATCTTTTTAGTAAGGATACCTTATGATTTAAATCTCCATTATCTTAGCTGCTTTGATTCAGTTGTATTCGTTTGATATTCCATTTGATTTGCTATCCGTAATCATGACTCCTTTGATATTCACTGATATTCCGTTTGATTTAATATTCGCAATTATGATTATGTTGATCCTTGTTTGAATATGATGTTAGATCCGTTATCTTGACTTGATCATTAGTATCTTGTTCACTTATATCTTCTGCCTAAATCTTGCCCGAGCTATTTAAACTAGTCATAGAGGTACCATGACCATATTATTGATGCACCAATGGCATGACACTATCTGTGGCGGTGTGATTGGTCCACGGCGTTCCCTTTTGAATGATGGCCTTTGATTATTATTAGCTTACATTTATGTACACTCGTCCTTGTACTTGTGTACATGGATATGACTTTGTTTTGCAGGGAGCGTATGGATGCATTCTAGGTACTTTGTTCCGTTCCATTCAGGTGAATGGTAGTGTGTGTGCAATACACCCCATATCACATTTGGTACATCAGGAGTTGCTTGCCTGTGTACATTTGATTAGGTGGCTATTTGATTATATCTGTTTAAAGGTCTATTCATGTATCATGTTTAGACATTTGTTGAGCTCGTGGGCACTCCTTTGTTATCTTTAATTCTTAACTATCGCTTATTATTTTGTATGACATTTGTTAAGTAGATTCACGTAATCCGTTTCGTTCATCCTTTTATCTTATTACCGTTGTTGTTATTATATATGTTCACTGAAGCTCAGCCGCATTTTCTTTTCCTGCGGCAGGTAATAAGCGGGAAGCTGGGATTTGAGTGATGGGTGTAGGAAGCTTCTAGAGGACCAACCTTTGATAGTTTTCCCATTGTTTTGGATTTATATTTAATACTTATTTCGTTTGAAGATCTCTTTTCATTTAGAATTTGTTGGAATTTAATACTTTTGGAAGTCATTTTGTTTCATGACTTAGTATTTTTATTTAATAAAGTCTTCCGCTTGCGTTTATATGTTCTGATATGACACCATAATGTGACTCTTGGTCTCTTTATCGGAGCGGGATGTTACAATTCTGGTAATGGGCCCTACAGGTTCAGGTAACATGTCCTACTCTTTAAGGGGTAGATTAAACTTGTGTGATTCTGGTGTTGCATAGCCTATTCAGTCCCTGTTAATCTCACACTTTAGTACAGTGACGGAGCTACATAGAAGACATGGTGGGTCATGGCCAACCCAAGAAACTCCTTAATAATGGCATGCATATGTGTAATTTAGTCTAAAAGTTCACATAAGGCTAATTTGGCCCATCCAATATTTAATAAATTATTCAGCGCGAACGCTAGAAACGAACGAGTATTTAGTTATTTACCTTGAATACATATATTTTTATTGCAAATTTATAAGATGTGTGGGTTTTTTATTGGTAACATTTATAAGATGTGTAGGCTCCTGAGTTTAATATGAGTTTTTAACTTTTCGATGAGCTTTTACCATTGGTCTTAGAAATGTATACGATATAAACACTTCATTCGGCCCACCCGAGCTCATAAGTCTAGCTTCGTCACTGCTTGAGTACTTGTGAATTTTGATTACATGGAAGACACTACTTGCAAAAACATTAGCACGCTTAGTAAACGTACCATTTGTTATTGCGGATGCAACTACACTCACTCAGGTAAGTAGATATTTATTGTTAGTCACATAGAAGATATGTTTGCACTTAGCTGGTAATTGAGCTATAAATAGTCGCTACATGCTACAAAACATGAATAAGCTTTGTTTACATGTGACCTATTGTGTTACTGTACTAAACATTTTGTAATTTGCAGGCAGGCTATGTCGGGAAAGATGTGGAATCTATTTTATACAAGCTTTTGACAGTATGTCATATACACCTATTCTTAGGCCTAACTAATTGGTGGTATTTATACGCTAAATATAACTGATCATTATTTATTTTCCTTTCTTAATGCAGTTCACTGACTATAATGTAGCAGCTACGTAGCAGGGTATCGTTTATATAGATGAAGTTGACAACATTACAAAGAAGGTTTTGCTTAAATTTATTCACTTACAGAAGTAACACGTATTCACCTTTCATGTGTACCATCCGTTAAGGTTTTATTTATTTCCTCATGTCCATAGGCTGAGAGTCAAAACGTTAGCAGAAATGTATCGAGTGAGGGTGTGCAATAGGCATTGCTAAAGATGCTTGAAGGAACGGTAAGTTTTTACTTTTCTATATGTTAAAATAATCCGGCTCTATTTTAATAACCGTGTCAATGTCAAAACTAAAAATTAAAATAATGTTTTCATGACATCATATATTTTAGATTGTCAATGTCTCGGAAAAGGGTGCAAGAAAGCATCCTAGAGGAGACTACATTCAGGTAAATTACATTCTTTTCTGAACTTTAAGGTTACATTTGCTTGTACTTTGAACGACTTTTAAATCGTCCCACTTCTCTTTAACCAGATGATACAATCATTGCTTCTGTTGTCCTTCTACAGATCGATACAAAAGATATTTTGTTTCTATGTGGTGGTGCGTTTATAGATCTTAAGAAAACCATTTCAGAAAGGTATGTGTTATTTATGTCTTCTTTAATTTGTGTGAGTGCTGTTGTATCACATTGTTGTGTTATTTTAAACGCAAGCTCTTCCATTGGAATTGGGCACCTGATTCGTGCAAACATGAGAACGAAGGTATTAATACCGTATTTTATTAAATAAACAATTACATTTACTAGTTTTTCTTATCAGTTAAAAGAAAATACTCAATCCGCACTTCGTCGCTTTTAAAACATGTGTCTAGTTGCTTTTGAGCAAGCTGCTTTTATAAATGAGTAGGAATGTAGATACTGATGGTGATGGCATAGGGTATGTTTGTGATGGATTTTGTGAAGTCATTGTGAAGTTTTTATGAGTAAGAATAGTAAAGTTTCTTTAACAGAGGCTCTCTCCAGGCTCTGATACCACTTGTAGGTCCAGCCCTAGATAGATCTTCAAGCCTGTTAAGGTTGTAGAGCACTTATGTAATCACAAGCAACTCTAAGAGAGACTCTAACAAATGAAACTATTGTTTACGCGGAATATAAACAACAGAGTTAAAGAATTACTAAAAACAATGATCCTCTATGGATCTTTTCTATTAATAATAAAAGTGTTTTTCTGATCAATTCAATCACTGCCTTTCATCCAAGGCCGTAGGTTTCTTAAATACCCATGAAACCCTAACTACTTGTTTCCTTAAGACTCGCTAAAAGCTAAAGTGATAAGTGTTATCACTTCCTAGGATATCTCATGCATATCCCTATCACTAACTAACTATACTATCAACTCGTAGTAAGCATAATACTACCAGGACTAATATTGTTCTACCAGCAGGAATAACTTTTGTTCTGCCAGCACTAACTATAACATTATCCTTACCAGTAGGAACTACATACCTACCAGCAGGAACTTTTACTCTACCAGTAGGAACTACATACCTACTAGTAGTAACTATCTATTACAAAATTCCTAACAATCCTCCCCTAAACTTGAATTTGACACAGTTAACTTCAAGTTTCTAGATAGATCTTTCGTTGAAAACACCGAAGGATGGAACAGCAATCATCTTGAAACCGACTCCAAACGCAACCTTTAGAAACGTTAAATCAGCAACAAGAAAATCAGCATCTAATCGTGGACTGCAACAAGATCACCACAGCTACATGAATGGGTTTGATGAGCCTTTACCAAGTAGCCATTCACTCTTGGGCTAGTCAGTCTATTGGCACCCATAAAGGGTTAAATCCATGGAGGACTGAGACCATTTTCAACTCTTTTTACATGAAACAATGGCGAGTTGAGATCCCTAATGATTTTTGGCAAACCATCACAGCCATCAACGGATTTGATTTAGTCTTTACCAAGAGCCATACCCTCTTGGACTAGCCACTTTTCATTCCAAGAATATGGCAAGTGAAAACCATCCAGTTTTGGGTAACCTGGCAACCATCAACGGATTTTATAAGCCTTTACCACATAGCCGTTTGCTTGTGGGCTAGACAATCCTTGGGACCCAAAAAGGGTTACTCCCATGGTGGAATACAAACCATCTTAACTCATGGTACTTGAAACATCAGTCAGTTGAGGGACTCTATGATTTTAAGCAAATCATTAAAGCTATATTAATTAATTCTGGTCATAGACCTGGGAATTGAAACCATATCTCAATTGATTCTAGCCTGATGGCCTGGTAATTAAGAACCAAAATTCAATTAATTCTAGCCATAAAGGCCTGGCAATTGAGAGCCATAGAGTGTTGCACCAAAAAAAATATTTTTCGTTAAAGATTGTGCCATAAAACCAGTTTATCAAATTAGATAACTGAAATACAAAGATGAGCCTGAAAACCAAGTTGCTTATCCGCAGATAAAAAAAATGATCCATTCCCAAAAGAGTATACCAAAAACCAAGATTTTCCAAGAAGCAAAAACCATTTACAACAAGCTTCACAAAAGATAGATGAAAACCAAAAGACTAAACATAACATAACAAAAGATAGAGTATATACAAGAGAGTGACAAGATACCAGTATCATGCAGAAGGAATACTAGCAGCAACCTGATTCTTGATGAACTGAATCAGCTGCTCAGCATATGTCATATCATTCCCAGTCCCATCAATTTCAACCTCCAATTTGTGCTTCAACATCTTCTTCATGAGTTGAGCTGAAAGAGGATAAGGAGTGTCTGCAAACATATACAGAATCTTGCCAGAAATTGTCTCCAACACATGAACACCTGAAAAAGGAAATAACCTCCAACTCCTGATAACCCATTGCTGTTGATCTGCCCAAACACCAGCACCAGTACCACCTTCATGAGATTCAAACAAGACTTGTAGATCACCCCATAGGATCATACCATTACCAGCTAGAGGATGCTCTTCATAGTACGGAACTACCATTCCATAGAGTTTAAACAAATCTTTCCTATCAACCAAATGAAGAATTTCCCTGAGATGAGTAAAGTACTTGGAAGACTTATCCATGAAGTACAAAGCATTGACATCTCCCAGTCCAGTAGGTATCACCTCCCAAGCAGCCAATGCAGGCCAAAAATTAGGAGGGTCATCATCATCATCAGAGAGAACTCTAATGAAGGACCTATCATCAGCAGTCAAATCCAACTCAGTCGAGGACTTCTTCCTGGCTCCAAGAGACTTTCTCCTGGTACCATAGGAATGGGTTCTTGGCTCAGCAGATGGAACAGTAGGTTGTGATGAAAATTCAGATGGGTGTTGAGTAGCAGTAGGTGGAACTTCAGCAGATGGTTGTTGTGATTCATCAGGAACAGAAGACTTTGGAGCTTCAGTTGGTTTGGACTTCTTTGAACCAGCTTGTTCCAAATCTGCACCAGGTCTTTTAAGAGACCTCCTGATGTTTAGAGATTTTAATTCTGCAACAGCTGCTCTGATTTTGTCAAACTCAGTTTTGAGTTGATCATCAGAAAATGACTTCACATGCTTCATGGTCCATCCTGTAGTATAAATGGTGGAGCTTTGATTCTTCATAAAAGTTCTCATATAAGCCTTCTGTTGTGCATAGGTCATAGGTTTATTCCTCTTGTCCTGAAACCTCTGTGCAGCAAACTCTCTTCTTCTTTTAGCAATCAGAGCTACCATTCTTTTAGCAAAGTTATCTTCATTGACATCAGGACCCAAAAGATCAGCAGTAAGTCCTTGATTGGCATGGACTTGACCCATTATGTCAGTCCAATCAGAATCTGTATAGTATTTTGCTGAATTCAGCACATCCTGTTGTCGTTTTCTCCACATCTCTTCTCTCTCTCTTTCCAACTTAGCCTGCTCTTCTTCATACATTCTCCTAGCAGCTTCTTCACCTAACCTGTCTTCCTCTCTTTGTCTAAATGTTCTTTCTCTGACTGGAGGGTCTTCTTCCAACAAAGGAGATTTACCCTTGTTGGAAGGATCAACAGAGGGACCAGTAGTAGCACCAGCAGGAACATCAGAACCACCAGCAAACTTATCAGAAGGAATAGAGGTACTAGGCGGAATATCAGCTTCATGAGAACCACCAGTAGGAACAGCTAAAGCAGCAGCAGCTGTAGCAGCTGCCTTAGCCAGCTTGATAAGAGGATCTACATCTTGTTCAGCATCCTCTTCCTTGTCAAAATCAGTCATCACAAACTTCCTATTTCGACCTTTGAGTTTATCCTCTAACAATTTTACCTTCTGAACCAGCTTTCTTACTACCTCCTTGAACAGCAGCTTGTGTGCTTTAAGTTCAGAATCTTGAGTATTCACTTTCTGCACAAGAGTGGACACTAGAGAAGACAAGGCTGTTAGTTTATCAAGGTCCTCAGCACCTCCTGAGGTTGTACCTTCAGGTGGAGCTTGAGTGGACCTAGGAGGTGAGGTATGAAAAGAACCTCCCATTGATTCATCTTCCATATTTGTGGAAGTGAATAGGTCAGGAGCAGACTCATGAGGTCTTGAAAAAGAGGCAATGTTAGGGTTTGTAGAGGGACCCTGCTCATGTACTAGAGCACTAGAAGTAGTTGTTGTTGGTCTGGGTGGTGTGGATACATGATCATGAGAGTGATCAGGTTCATTGATGGTCTCAGGGACAGTCTGAGGGTTAGATGGTGCAGCTTCCCTTGAACTTTCACCTGCAATAGCAGCTTGAGCAGGGGGAAGCATTGTACCCAAAAGTGGCATGTGGTCCCCTTGAAAATTTAACCTCATGTTAGCAAACATTTTGCTTGTCAGTTTAAAAGCATGATATTGTTTGGTAATCTTAGGTTCAATTTCCAAAATCATTTGAAGAAACCTAGGAAACATCAAAAACTTTTTATGATTGTTGATGTTGTTAACCATCCCTTTGAAAATATAGCTTGACCAATTATACCTCCTCCCCTCAGTCAAACAAATAAGAGCAATAGCCAATGCACTTCCAAATTGATCCCAGCTACCTGATTTGGGACTGAGACAATGCAAGATAGTGTGAACTAAGAACCTCCATTGAGGTGAGAATTTGTTTTTGTGGAAGGTCAGCTTGCCTTCAGTGGGGTATCCAAGATTGTCCATACCTAAGTATATGTCAGCTATGGGCAAGTCCTCAACACCACCCTCATCATCTAATTGAAGTTGGCTCCTAACTAATGATTCAGTTATAGTATAGGGAGTCCTATCAATGGTGGCCAATATAGCTGGAGGGCCTTCCTCAGAAGCTCTGAGAGAGGCCGTGGACCAGAACTGTTTGACCAACGAGTCATAGATGATGGGGTCATGGGTAATAGCATACCTTATGTGCGAACCCCGCAAAAAGTCAAGAACTTGGTGATAATCGGCACTGCCTTTTGGTTTCTCCAAGAAACCCACCTTGTTGTGCTCATCACGATACTTAAGTGCGGCCATTGATTTGATGATGACAAAGAATGTGGTTGAGTGTTAGTGCTGGTGTATGATTGCAAGGGTAAGTTACTACTGGTTGGTAGAGGAAATCGAGTTTTTTCAAAGAGTGAGTGGAGTGAGTAAAAAGGGCTGTAAAAAATTAGGGTTTGATCTAAAAGGTAATTGTAAAATGAGAGTAAAGAGTAATTATCCCTTTAAATAGGTGACCCTTTGATGAATTAAATGCCCAATTGTCTCAACTATAACTTTGAATTAAAGTAAAACTCAATTTAAGACACCTGCTCAAAGAAAAGTCAACCCTAAGGAAAACTAACAAGACCAGTAGGAATTGTTCTACCAGCAGGAACAAGTAAAGCTACCAGTAGGAACTCTTGCAACACCAGAAAAGACACTTGACCAACCAAAATGAGTACATTATCATCAATATTAGGCCACATTCTCCATGCAAATTCACACTCATGAATCATTCATCTGCAAAAGGTTAGACCAAAAACACACAAAACATATACAATAAAAAAGTAACTACCATAATCAACTAAAACTATCAGTAGTAAAAAAATGAAAACTACCAGAAGAAAAATATGTTGAAAACTAAGTGGTAATAATAAAAGAAAAGCCTACTACTTAGAAAATGTTACAAAAGCAGAAGAGCTAAACCATGTAGAATGATGAGATCCACCATTGTTCTTGGATCACAGTGCATGTATTGGCCTTTGATTCTCCAAGAACAACATGTGAGCGGATTTAAACAGCAAGTTACCATTTCCCTAATCCATATACAGTATGGTTATAAAAAGCCAGGCCTACTAAATTGTTGAAAAAATAATGGCCTTGTTGGTCTGGTCATAGGCTCGAGTAGAATGATTTTTCCAACCTTGCTGAAAATGATTCTACCAGCAGGACAGATGTTGGTCTCGTATTCTAACTACCAGTAGGAATATGTGGGATTATTCCTATCCCAGCAGGAACAGATGTTGGTCTTTTGTCTCTACTCACAGTAGGATAGAATGTTGGTTATTCTACTACAGCCGGAACAGCAGTGCTGCTTTTGGTACACATGATGAGGGACTCATTTGCACATTATTCACTATATGTTATATTCAATTCCAACGTTTTCATAAATCACTATCTTTAATTAATGAACTTTATACCACAAAAAACTGTCTTAGAAACAAAGACTTTCTTTTACAAAGATCATGTTTATTCCACTCTTTACTAATCAATTCTAGGAGGTTTTACCTTTTTAAAAGAAAAATAGTATCTTCATTGGTGGAACTTGGTTGTTAGGTCAGCAATCTTGACGTCTTGAAATTAAACTGAACTATGGCAGAGGCTAAGGGTTCATTGGTGTTGGAGCTTTGAGGACTCTACCTTGAGAATCTTGGAAACACAGGATTGTAAAGCCATGTGGAGTGGTCTTTCTGAGTATGGGACTTGTCACTGTAATCACAAGAGTACAAAGTCATAAGATATGAGTTAGTTTCAAAATATCTTATTGGTACTTTGAACCATAAGTAACTTGTGTATCATCAAGGTTCAGGCTTTGTTGGAAGGAAGGATGAATGTTCCTGTGATAGCGAGGACAATCATGCTTCCAACAGCTTGATCAAAACCTGTCATAGAGTCGGTTTCTCTGCAACATCCTTCAGGTGTGGTGGTCAAAGATGCTTGGGCAGAGGGATCTAAACTCACTATCTGAATCAAAGATTCTCCAAATTCCTAAAACCCCAATTTTTTTGATCTTTTTAGGACATGGAGCTTTTGGATCAGTTGTCCAGGTTTTTGGAAGGTCGCCTTCAATTTGTCAAACACCTTTGCCTTTGACTTCCTCATGTTAACTTATATAATAACACCTTTCAGTTTTTCAAAGTTTAGTCTCCTGTTTATTCAGTTTCCTTGCGTATATGTTTAACTGATATTGTTTGTATGTTTTTTAATTTAGCAGAGTTAAGTATTCTAATTTTTTCCTCGTCGTATTTCTCGACTGTATATTTTTGTTAACCTCTAGCCTGCATGTGTTTCTACAGGTTTGTATATTGCTAATTTTAGTATGCGCATTGGTACCTTGAGTATAACACCCACTCTTCGGCGATTGTGCTCTGTACATTGTCAATTTCTTTTTAAGTTATGACTATAGCTGTTTAACCATAAGGACATGTGTGTACCTGTGGAGAAGAGGATACCCATTCCAAGTATGAAAAAAAGATGATAAAAAGTAGAATAAATCACAATTAAATATGGGTAAGATAATTTATAAAAAAGAAATAAAATATAGAAAAGAAATGTACTTATAAAAAATGAGCAAAACGGCAAATTCGCAGCAAATTTAGAAACATCAGCAGCAACATCACCTGTAGCATCACCAGTAACTACTAAAAGCTGTGGCATCCTCATGCTCAGCAATCATCCCATATCTTGAGCAGACAACATTTCATCACATTTCTTCATGGTTGACCAATTTAACATGATTCAGAACAGACGACAAGGCTTTTGGTTCTTCTAGACTTATCAGCTCCTTATGTTTGATATGAAGAGTACCTTGCTTTAGAAGTCCCACTAATTCCTGTACATTCCCTAGACAAAGTGACCCAACTCTGAGCTTTATAGCATTTGACCTTCCTTCTGTCAACCTTGCAGAATCTTGTATTAAACTTCATCTTTCTCCCAGCTTTCTTCTTCAAATATGTTATTGCCTAACAGAGAAGCATTGCCTCTTGCATTTGGTGTCTAATTTCCTCCAAATCTAATTTAACAATCTTGATCAAAATTCTTCATAAGTGATTGCTGTTGGTGGGTACTTTCAGAAACAAGGATATGGAGAAAACATTTTCATTTCACATCTGCATCGAGCAGCAGGACTTAATGAAGCAGAAGTTTAAAAGTGGTTGAATGTGATTGATCAGGATTATGTACATCATTCTAATTAGTGCTTAGCCTAGCACCAATAAATAGGCTCTAAATATTGGGTTGGAGCTGAAGTACCTTCTTCGATTATAATCCTGAGCCACCCTTCACATCAATTTCAAGAGTCTAAGCGTTGTGTATAGTATCAATTAAAGGCTTAGCTATCAAGAAGCCACCCTTTGTTATTAGTGTGGATGGCCACTGGGACCAAGATAGTGGAAGTGCTCTGAGAAACTTCATGTTACAATCCTTATTTCTGGCTTGGCTTGCATCTGATTGGTTGACTTCTATATCTTCTAACCCTGCATAGCCTTATTGCAGACCCTCTGATTCAGATTACCCTAAATTCTGCAAAACTCATGCTTTAGCTTATTGATTTCCTCATTTTCTTAGACTCATCTATTACCTCCACATATCTGGCTTTAGACAGCCAACCAAATATCCCTTGCATATTAGATGGTGAAATTCAGAAATATGATTTGGAAGAGACTGATAGCAATATAGTTCTTGCTTTTGTCTCTCTTTGAATAGCAATTGTGTTCTTAACAGAAAACAGGAGGAATGAATATAATATTCCTTTTGGATCTCTTCTTGTCTTTATTTCCTGTGTTTTCTATTTAGTTAAAATTTTAAAACAATGTTCCACAAGATTGTGATCATGTTCCTTGATCCAATTAACTCCATTTCATGTAGATTTTTTTCGCCTCCGTCTCATATTATTCTTCTTTAAGTAAGGGAATGTAGGCATTTTTGTTTGAGACATGTGGTTGTGTGATATTGTTGGGTTGCTAAGACTGTGAGGTTTTGTGACGGATTGAGCGTAGGTTTGGAGACTCAAAACAGGGTTCAGAGGTTTGACACTGGAACACTTTCAGGTTCAGTTGTTGTGGAAGAGAATGGTAGGTATGATGGTGATGGTATAGGGTATGTTTGTGATGGATTTTGTGAAGTCCATTGTGAAGTTTTTTTGAGTAAGAATAGTAAAAGTTTCTTTAATCGTGAGGGCTCTCTGACCAGGTTCTGATACCACTTGTAGGTCCTAGCCCGTAGATGAGATCTTCAAGTGGGTTAAGGGTTGTAGAGCTCTTATGTATTCGATAAGTAACTCTAAGAGAGTACGTCTACAAATATTAAAAACTATTGTTATACGCGGAGTATAAACAACAAGTTAGTGAATTACGCTCAAACATTGATCCTCTATGGATCTTTTCTATTGATAATAAAAGGGTTTTGTAATCGATTCAATCTCAGCTGCCTTCTTCCAGGCTTAGGTTTCTTAAATAACATGAAACCCTAAGCTACTTGTTTCCTTAAGTCGCCTAAAGAGTCAAAGTGTATAAGTTGTTTTCTCTCTAGGATATCTCATGCATATCCCTTTCACTAACTAACTATTACTATGAAACTCCTAGTAAGCATATATACCAGGCTAATATTGTTTCTACAGCAGGAATAACTTTTGTCTGCCGCAAGGCACTATATAACATCTATCCTTTACAGTAGGAACTACATAGCCTACTCAGCAGAAAGTTTTCATTACCAGTATTGAACTACATATCTACTAGTAGTAACTCTATTCTATTACAAAAGATTTCTAAACAGCATGAATTTCCATTCACTCTACGGAGGAGGAACGTTACCGTGATGATTTACTTATTATTCCTTTTCTAAGGGATAAATTTGTATGACACTTAGCATCGTAACACTATAAGTTATGTATTGTTATAAATTAAATAAATAAATAATTAGATAAATAGAATAAATATATATATATAATATTATCATATATATATATATATATTATATATATATATGTAAGTTATATATATATATATATCTATATTACTATTATTATTAGAGGGTTGTATTTGACGAATTTATCAAAATGGCTCGCCGCTGCAGGGGAGAGGTGTAGCGATTTTTACGGATTTGTCGTGATCGAGCTTGAAGATCCTCATTCACGTGAAAGTTTTTGTTCTTATTAGTATATTAAATTACTAAAAAAATATTTACACTCCATTATTATTCTTATTTCTTTTATTAAATTTAAAAAAATAATCGTTTGTTAATTGTCGTTTCGGCTCATCTTTAGTTAACAAACTATAAGAGAGGTATAAGGAGGGTCGATCCTACGAACTTCAACCCGAAAGGAGAAGGTTTTTAAAAGCTTCGCGCTTACCCGCTCCTCCGCTTCTTTGTGCGTTTTCTAGAGAGCTACCGTGCACTTTTGACTTTCGGTTGCCAAAAATATTTTTATTTCTTTTCCTTACGTATTATTTGAAAAATCTATAAATAATCTTCTCTGTCCTCTTATTCGTTTAATTCTTATTCTTTATCCTCTTAATTGTTTAATTCTAATGTCGTCATTCGAACAACGTAGTTGTTTCAGCTGCAGAAATCCTTTAGATGATCTACCTTGTCGATATTGTACGTGTGAGCGGTGTGGATATTATAATAGAGGGGTACCTTGTTTAGGATGTAATTCGGAAGCTAAAAATTCATTCACTTATGAACCAACTCCGTATTCTTACAATGATTCTCTAAATTTTTCCGACTACCCTCCACAACCCCAGTACGATACGTATTTTTGTGAGTTATGTAGGAACGATGCTCATTATGGTTACGATTGTCCACCTCAAGTTTCGTTTGTCTACGATCAGGACCCGTGTTTCAATCAAAACATTGATAATAATTTTCCACAAACTTCACCAAGTTTTCCACAACAATTTCCTTGTTGTGAAAACTGCGGGGGTCCTCATGAGACTTTTCAGTGTCAACCGATAAATCAAAATTACTATGAACCTAACCCTTGCTATAATTCTAATTCTTCCGGTTTTGACCAATTACAACCCACGCAGTTTCCTGTCATTCATCAACCTCCTCAAGAAACGAACACGTAACTATTGCAAGCTAGAGAAAACCTAATGGAAGCTATACAAGCCTTTTTAAAGAAGTATGATCATATACCTCCTAGAGAAAAGAGTATGGCTTTATTGCTAGCTGAGGAGAGATTTCTTAAAATTAAGCAAGCTTTGGAAGAAGAGCTGAATCAACCAGAGAATATACAAGAATTACTTCTTAAACTTATTAATGATTTGCAAATTCTTAATGGAATTCCACTAAAACAAGAAGAGCAGGCAACTAAAGTTAGTTCTCAATATTGGAAGGCTCATATTTGCTTTGATGACGATGATGACTATGATTACGAGAAGAGTACTATTCCTTTGAATGAAATTGATTCTCAAATACCTCCGTCTATTGTAATCACACCCGTTTTACCGACTTTGGAACCCGAGGACTCTCTCAGTATGGGGGATGAGCATCTTAGCACTATTCCTGAAAAGGAATCGGACGAATTCATAAAGTCTAGTGTTGAGGACCTTGTCCCAATCCTAAGTGAGTCTGAGGATACATCCGGGAGTGATAGTGAGTGCATTTTACCTTTGTGTGATGATTTCTCTCCCATTAATTTTTTTGAGGAAAAATCTGTAACTTTCTCTAACCCTCTTTTCAATTCAAATGACGATTTTACTTCTAGTGATGACGAGTCACAATCCGATGAGGATGTTCCGGAAGACAATGTTAAAATTTACTCGAACCCTCTTTTCGAATTCGATGACGAGTACATTTCTAGTGACATAAATCCCATTTTTGATGAGGTGTTAGAGGACATCGAGTGCAAGGATTCTTATGATTCCAACCTTGATGAGTCGACTTTCCTAGTCACACCTCTTTTCGATTCTAATGAGGATGAGTGTTTCACTCCTAGTGATGACGTTGAGCTTTTACTTCACCGTGATTCATCTACACCAATGATAAGTGTTGTTTCCATTCTCGAGGGGTTCACTGATGAACCGCCTCTCGAAGGGAATGACGATTTATTTGATTTGGAACCTAAAAAAGAATGATTGGAAGAAGATTTTGTATGACGATCCGATTGATGATTTGATTTTCGACTCGGGGGGAGATATTGATGAAATCGATGCTTTTCTTGATATTGATATTCCGATGAATATTAAGGAGAGTTTCTATGACTCAGAGGGAGATGTACTCTATCTTGAGAGTTTGATTAGTGATGATACGACCCCTAATTCCCCTCCCGAGGTGTTCCTCGATTGTGACCCGAGAAGTTTAAGAGATATTAATGATTTGAAGATTATGGTCAAAACTTTCGACCCCGAGATTCATAAGACAATTTTTTTCTCCAACATATGTGAGCTTACCCTTTAAGGATCACCATTATCTTTCCTTCACATATGTTATCTGAATTTTCCTTCCTTATTTTACCTATCCGGTGAATTCTTCTCTTCCTCTCTCCTCCGGGAGTAAGGATATCATTTTTGACCTCGACATCTCTGCTTTTCATTTTTCTTCTCTAAAGCCGGTGGCATTTGAATTTCCAATGGAAGTTTGCTCTTCCACTTGTTTCATCCATAATATCACGATGATATGGGGAGAGTCAAGCTAGAGACTCGCACAAAAACAAGCGCTTCGTGGGTGGCAACCCATGCTTATCCCTAGTAGTAGTATAATATTTATTAATAAGTGACGAGGCTCGCCTCTTCCTTTCTCGTGTTTCGTGTTTTGTGTTTTATGTCCAGGATTGCCCGGATTATGAAAACTCTCGTGCTCGTGGTTTTGTCCATCATTCACTCGATCTTCAATCCTTAGCATGCTTATATATGGGAATCTAATATCCTAGATCTTATTGATTAACGTTTATCTATTAGCATAATTAATAAACGGCTTTAGATTTGCGTAGAGACCCCTTAATATTTGGATTATGCCTTGAAATTAGTATGGGGTGACAGTCTCACATTGAGGACAATGTGTAGTTCTAGTATGGGGGGATCTTTCGATTTGATCTTACTTGCATTTGCCTTGTCTTCATGTAACCCCGTTTTCCACCAAAAATAGCAAAAATATGCCAAAAGATTTGATCTTACTTGCATTCGCCTTGTCTTCACGTAACCCCGTTTTTCCACCAAAAATAGCAAAAATATGCCAAAATTTAAAAAAAATAAAAATAAATAAGTGTTTTAACACATAGTTCTGTCTTTTTAAAGAATAAATTTTGACTTGATCGAGCATGTTGCGCTCTAGCTTGCCCCTTAACTTATATAAATTTAAGCTTTTGCTAGTCTTTTATACAAGAAGCTTTAAAACGCGAATTCTAGCTTGAAAGAGCCAAGAGTTTGCAAGTTTCCATGATAGACTTTAAATATGCTAAGCTTGTTTTTATTAGACTAAGCATTCGCGGATCTTTTTATTAAAGATTTTAAATTTGCGAAGAACAAAAAATGATAGAGTTTTATATAAGTTAGATGCTAAACATAGAGTAGTTGGATCTCTTTAGAGCTCATAGAGGTTAATTGTGGCTTTTTGCTCCCATCAGCTTAATAAACGTTATATAATTGTTAAATAAATAAAGTTACTTTAGGTTTTTGCGATTCTTAGTTTAAATCACTTCGTAGAGATTCCTTCTGGTGAAATTAAGGTACACATCGAGGTTTTGTCAGTGTTGTGGGGAAATAGGCTACCGATTCCTGACGGCTCGCTACCGTTGTCTAGGTAGTTAAAAGACCACAGGACTTGAAATTTGGCTAATAATAATAATAGTTATGTAATAAACCAAAGCCGAAATAAGACCACTACCTCTTGCCGGCTCACAACCGATGTGGTAGTCGTTTAAAGGGTGGAGGTAATAATAATAAAAACTATGGGCTGATAAAAGTTTACTGCCTCTTGCCGGCTCACAACCGATGTGGCAGTCTTCTAAATAAGGCACATAGTAATAATCTGAGACTGATAAAAGTTTGTTGCATCTTGCCGGCTCACAACCGATGTTGCAGCCTTCAAAAAGGTCGAGGATCACCGAGGTCGAAATAAGACTCTTGGACCATGGTCGGCTCGCATACCGATGTGGCAGTTGTTTAAAGGATCGAGGTTTAATAATGTTGCAATAATAATAATAATAAAGCCAAATTTCGACTCCGGGGTTATCTAAATAGGATAACCCCTAAATCATGCGAAATTAGAACCTTAATGTGGACCTTATTCTCACCATATCGTCTCTTTAGGAAAGGATTTCAAACTAATTGTGGTCTAAACCGGGTTTACTTTATATGAATAAGACATTAACTTATTTGTCACAAATAATAATGATAATAAAATCTTTAGAGGATTTAGGAATAAGGGAGCGGAAAGTAGCTATGCATCCACAATTAGCATTTATGAGTAGTGTTAGCATCTTAACTTGTATTTAACAATGATTTCGTTTTAAAGCTTGGTTTGGGGCGGGTGAAAAATCAAGGATGATGAGTTTATCCTTTTAGTATTTCTTGTTCCATGAAGTTATGATATGTATAAACGATAATAAATGCATAAAAATGGTAAAACGGGGAGCTTTTCAAAAATAGTGATTTTTTAATCCCCTTAGATGAACACTTAGCTACTTTTTGAGGTAATTAGTCTAAGGGGGTGGAGGTCGGGTCAGCCCATGATTAATACTATAAACCTTAAACTTTTATAACAAATTCAATCCATTTATCCATTATCCATTAATTCAAGTCCAAGTCCAAAACACTTATAGCCCATCCCAAAGTCAAAACACGGGTCAAATGGTCAAATTTACTGTAGCCTTATCCCTTACCTTTTCCCTCCCTCTCTTTTACATAGGGCACACACACGCAGGGTAAAAACCCCATTCACCCACACACACCCATGCTTCTAGAAACCAAAGGCCTGACATCTGACACCATATTAACCACGTTGGCAATCCCAAGCACTATGATTGGTGGAAGGGACGTGGAGAGAGATCAAAGGCTCAGATTTAATGGATTGTAATTGAAAGGTCAGGATTAAAGATAGGGGAGCGTCTTAAAGGGCTAGAAGGTTCACTTCCTCCTTATAAATAGCAGGCAGATCACACAGAGGAAGATATCTAGTTTAGGAGTAGTATAGTGTAGCTGCTTATTAGCTTATTAATGTAATTTGAGCTATTTGTTCTTTCCTTAATGTAATTTGCTTTTTCAATATCTTGTAATTTATTTTATGATTAATAAAAATAAGTTTCATTTAAATTCTGCCTTAAATCTGTTTTAATCATGTTTTAAATTTGTTTTGATATAAGCTAATAAGCTCTCTAAGTCCTAATAAGCTAGTCCAATTCAGTTTAGCTTTCTAAAAGCTAAACTGAATTTGTTGTTCACCAAAATTCACTCAAATCAAATTTACTTGAATAAGCCAATGGGAAGATAAGCCAGATTTGGATGGGCTTATAGGGGTTATTCTTAGCTTATTTCATAAGCTAGCTTGTTGATTAGCTCAGTTGATCATTTAAGCCCTTGTTTAGAGCAAAGGGCAAAGGTATGTACTCATTTCTCTTTTCAAGCTTAAATATCTGTTTAGCTTATCTTACTGCTTATTGCTTTCTTATTTCTACTTCTGTGTGCTTATTTAGTTTTAATAAAACTTAAAAAGTCTAGTTTATAGCTTAGAATAGTTTAGATTTAAGTTCTATATAAATCTGTCCCATTTTTAGTTAAAACTGCTTGATAGCTTAGCTTAATGTAGAGTGTTTAATTTTCATAAGTTTTTGCTTAAATGTCTTAAATTATCTTAGTATTTAATTTGTTTTATCAATTCATAGCTCAGTTTAATCTGTCTTAGCTTAAAAGTGAAATTTTAAATTCTAAAGGAGTGTTTGGGGTAAGGGTTTTAAAAATGGTAAAATAGTGTGTAAACTGTTTTGGTTCTCAAATCAGTTTTAATAAGCTTTAAGTTAGTCTAAATGTTGGTTTTTATAAATTTAAAATAGGTCTTGTTAAGTTTTGAATTCTGTTTTATCAAGTCCTAAGTCTGCAAGTTCTATAGTTTAGTTTGATTGTTTGTTTGCTGATTTCATAAAATAAATGTTAGAGGTGTAGTTTTTGTGATCATATCTGGTTTCTTATGCATCATTTAGAATCTGTTTTAAGTCAATTCTCTTTGGTATAACTTTTTGAGTCTTATTTCTAAAACAGTCAAGTAGAAGTTTTATGATATTTTCTTAAAAAGTCCAAATATGCAGATCATTAGTGGTTATAATTTAGCTTAATTTTGTTCAATTTTTATTGATATTAGCTTATTGGAGTCTTAAGTTATACTGTTTTGAGTCTTAGTTTTTCCAAAAGTCTTTTTTGAGTCTTATTTTTAAGCTTCAAGTTGTCAATAATTTTCAAAAAGCTAAAAGAATAGTAGTGAGTCTGTCATGTTATTATGCCCTTCTTTTCTTGCTTATTTCTTTTTCTTGTTTGCTTAATTTTGGTTTTTAAATTTTCTTAAAGTCTAGGTGTTTAACTGTTTTCAACTTGTAGTCTTTTGTTTTAGCTTATTGAGTCTTAAATTTAAGCTCAAAATCTGTCTTAATATCTAGAAAAGCCAAAAGCATCAGTTAGTCTGTGTCATTTTCATCTCTTTTTTTAGCTTATTTCATTTCCATTTTGCTTAATTCTTGTTTTCTTGAGTTATTAGCTTTTAGGACAATAGCTGCTTTCAATCTTTAGCTTATCTCAAGTGCTTATGTGTTCTTAATTTAAGCTTAAAAAGTATGTCATGAAATTTTTTTAAAGCTTCTTTATAAGTCATTTTGTCTTAAAAGCTTTAAGTTGATTTTAGCTTAATAAGTCTGCTTATTTCTAGTTTTTTTGCTTATTAAGTCTGAGTCTTCATCTACTTTAGCTTTTTAGTTTTTTACCTAGTGCTTATTTGTCCTTTATCTTAGCTTAAAAATTGTTAAATGTCCTTTGATATATGTCTTAAGCTATTTGTCCTTTAGCTCTTAACTGCTTTTATAGCTTATTTTGTTTGCTTATTTTTATTCTTCTCTGCTTATTAGGTATAGCATGGTATCTGTTTTAGCTTATTTTGTTTCTTCGTTTGCTTATTAAGTCCAAAGAAGCAAATTAGTTTTAGCTTACTTTGTCTAAGTCCTAAATAGCAATCTGTCACTTTTTTTAATTAGCTTTTTCCGAGCTTAAAAATAAGTTTTGTCAAAAGTCTCTCTATTAATGTTGTTTATTTTTGCTTATTTTAGCTTTTTCAAAAAGAAAAGTTTAAAAAAATATTTTATAAAAAATGGGTGGCCACAGGTTTCGAGCCTGTGACCTCCCTTCACACCCCCAACGCTTTAATACACACTCTCACTACCAACTGCCCTTGGGACTTTTTCAGTTATCCCTTTCACCATTTATTCTTATAGTGCATTTTTAGTTTGGCTTATTAGGCTTATTTGATTTTTCCTGGCTTATTTATATGCCTGTTTTTAGCATTTTTAATTTTTAAACGTTAGTATTTGTGTTAAGTTCTGTCAATGATTTTTTTTGGAATTTTTATAAAATATTTTAGCATTTTTTGTATTATTTTTAGATTAAAACTGTTTTTAATTCATAAAAAATTAAATAAAAGTCAAAAAAATATAATTATTTTTATTTATTTAGGATTTTTAGAAATTAAATTTGCATTTTTAGGGTTAAAATTTAATTTACTTGCTTAAATGTCGCGTTTTTAATATTCCCGTTAACGTTTTTCGTGCTTAATCTTTAAATGCTTTAATTGTTTGCTTGCCTTTATTTGCTTTTGCATTTTTATTAGTAGAAATAGAATCAAAAATCAAATCTTTTATGACATTCAAGCTCGACTCCCGACATAACCGTAAATTTCCATTCACCTCTCACCGAGGAGAATGATACCCGTGTTGATTACTTATTATTCTTTCCTAAAAATAATTTGTATGATACTTAGCTTACGTATACGTATATGTATTTTATTATATATATTATACATTTGAGGGTTTTTTGTTTGATACGTGTTTAAATCGATCATCAAAATGGCGTCGTTGCCGGGGAGAGGTGTAGCGATTTTTACGGAATTGTTTGTGTTCGAGTCTTGAAGATCCTTTCCCCGTGAAAGTTTTCGTTTTCTTTTATATAAAAATACAAAAATATTTTACACTTATATTCCTATTTTTCTTTTAAAAATAACCGTTTGTTAATTGTCGTTTCGGCTCATCTTTAGTTAACAAACTATAAGAGAGGTATAAGGAGGGTCGATCCTACGGACTTCGACCCGAAAGGAGAAGGTTTTTAAAATGCTTCGCGCTTACCCGCTCCTCCGCTTCTTTGTGCGTTTTCTAGAGAGCTACCGTGCACCTTTGACTTTCGATTACCAAAAATATTTTTCTTTCTTATTTTTATTATTTCTTTTTCTTATGTATTATTTAAAAAATCTATAAATATTCTTCTATATCCTCTTATTCTCTTAACCTTCTTATCCAACAATTCTTCAAAGTGTCTTGGTTTTCACGATGCTCGTTGTGTGGAGGTCCGTTTAACGGTGGAAATTGTCGGCGTTGTACCAATGTGAGTTTCAAAGACGAGTTTGTCAGTAACCCCGATCCCATTTCAAATAATGAAACACCCATATTTTCCTACCCACCTTCACAACCCCAAACATCTTCTCTCGACCAATGGCATTGTTTTCATTGTAAAGATCCGTTAGAAAAAGGTGAACGTTGTAAACGGTGTACTTGCAAGTGGTGTGGATCTGGTCTTAGTAAAGGATTTTGCTTCATTTGCGCTTCTAGTAATGGAAATTCATCCATTTATGATCCAAATCCGAATTCTTTCAATGATTCTCAAAAATTTTCTTACCTACCTCCGCAACCTCAGACATATTCTTATGAGCTGACGGCTAATCTTAGGACTAGTACTCCAGATTTTTTGCAACGTTTTAAACTTATTTACAAGGGGAGTACTATTCCTTTAAATAATTTGCCCCAAATTTCTCCGTCTGTTGCAATTACACCTGACTTACCAATTGAGAAGCCCGAGGACTCTCTTATCATGAGGGATGAGCATCTTAGCACTATTCCTGAAAAGGAATCGGACGAATTAATAAAGTCTAGTGTTGAGGACCTTGTCCCAATCCCAAGTGAGTCCGAGGATACATCCGGGAGTGATAGTGAGTGCATTTTACCTTCGTGTGATGATTTCTCTCCCATTAACGTTTATAAGGAAAAATCCGTGACTTTCTCTAACCCTCTTTTCGATTCAAATGACGATTTTACCTCTAGTGATGACGAGTCACTATCCGATGAGGACGTTCCGGAAGATAATATGAAAATTTATTCGAACCCTCTTTTCGAATTCGATGACGAATACATCTCTAGTGACGTAAATCCTCTTTTTGATGAGGTGTTAGAGGACATCGAGTGCAAGGATTCTTATGATTCCAACCTTGATGAGTCGACTTTCCTAGTCACACCTCTTTCCGATTCTAATGAGGATGAGTTTTTCGCCCCAGGTGACGACATTGAGTTTCTTCTTCACCGAGATCCATCTACTCCTACGATAAGCATTGTTTCCATTCTCGAGGGGTTCACCGATGAACCACCTCTCGAAGAGAATGATGATTTATTTGATTTGGAATCTAAAACGAATGATTGGAAGAAAATTTTGTACAATGCTCCAATTGATGATTTAATGACCAAGGACAAAATTTTCGACCCGGGAGGCGATATTGATGAGATCGATGCTTTTCTTGATGTTGATATTTCTACGGATATTGAAGACGGTTATCATGACTCGGAGGGAGACATTATTTATCTTGAGAGTTTGCTTAATAATGACACTATCCCTTATCTCCCTCCCGAGGTGTTTTTAGATCATGACCCGAAGAGTTTAAGTGATAATGATAATTTGAAGAGTATTGTCAAAGTTTTCGACCCCGGGATTCATGAGAAAAATTCTTCTCCTACATATGTGAGCTTGACCTTTGAGGATCGCCATTATCTTTCCTTCACATATGTTATCCGAATTTTTCTTCCTTATTTCACCTATCCGGTGGATTCTTTTCTTCCTCTCTCCTCCGGGAGTGAGGATATCATTTTTGACCCCGGCATCTCCGCTTTTCATTTTTCTTCTCTAAAGCCGGTGGCATATGAATTTCCAATGGAAGTTTGCTCTTCCACTTGTTTCATCCCTAATATATATGCTGGTATGAGGAGAATCAGCTAGAGACTCGCACAAAAACAATCGCTCGTTTTAGGTTTTTTTTGGGGGCCAACCCATGCATATCCTTAGTGAGATATTAGTATAATAATTATTAATAAGTGTGATTAAGGAGCTTCGCCTCTTCCTTTCTCGTGTTTCGTGTTTTGTGTTTTATGTCCAGGATTGCCCCGGATTATGAAGACTCTCGTGCTCGTGGTTTTGTCCATCGTTCACTCGATCTTCAATCCTTCGCATGCTTATATATGGGAATCCGATATCCTAGATCTTATTGATTAACGTTTATCTATTAGCATAATTAATAAACGGCTTTAGATTTGCGTAGAGACCCCTTAATATTTGGATTATGCCTTGAAATTAGTATGGGGGTGACAGTCTCACATTGAGGACAATGTGTAGTTCTAGTATGGGGGGATCTTTCGATTTGATCTTACTTGCATTTGCCTTGTCTTCACGTAACCCCGTTTTTCCACCAAAAATAGCAAAAATATGCCAAAATTAAAATTTTCAAAAATAGAATAAGTGTTTTGACACATAGTTTTGTCTTTTTAAGGAATAAATTTTGACTTGATCGAGCATGTTGCGCTCTAGCTTGCCCCTTAACTTATATAAATTTAAGCTTTTGCTAGTCTTTTATACAAGAAGCTTTAAAACGCAAATTCTAGCTTATAAAAAGCCAAGAGTTTGCAAGTTTCCATGATAGACTTTAAATATGCTAAGCTTATTTTATTAGACTAAGCATTCGCGGATCTTTTTATTAAAGATTTTAAATTTGCGAAGAACGAAAAATGATAGAGTTTTATATAAGTTAGATGCTAAACATAGAGTAGTTGGATCTCTTTAGAGCTCATAGAGGTTAATTGTGGCTTTTTGCTCCCATCAGCTTAATAAACGTTATATAATTGTTGATTAAATAAAGTTACTTTGGTTTTTGCGATTCTTAGTTTAAATCACTTCGTAGAGATTCCTTCTGGTGAAAGTAAGGTACACATCGAGGTTTTGTCAGTGTTGTGGCACGCTCCCGGGTCTTGTCGGTTAGGACGCCCGATGTCTCGGTTGCTACAAGACCATAGGACTTGAAATTTGGCTAATAATAATAAAAGTTATGTAATAAACCGAAGCCGACATAAGACCACTACCTCTTGCCGGTTCACAACCGATGTGGTAGTCGTTTAAAGGGTGGAGGTAATAATAATAAAAACTGTGGGCTGATAAAAGTTTACTGCCTCTTGCCGGCTCACAACCGATGTGGCAGTCTTCTAAATAAGGCACATAGTAATAATTCGAGACTGATAAAAGTTTGCTGCATCTTGCCGGCTCACAACCGATGTTGCAGCCTTCTAAAAGGTCGAGGAAATTACCGAGGTCAAAATAAGACTCCTGGACCATGGTCGGCTCGCATACCGATGTGGCAGTTGTTTAAAGGACCGAGGTTTAATAATGTTGCAATAATAATAATAATAAAGCCAAATTTTGACTCCGGGGTTATCTAAAAAGGATAACCCCTAAATCGTGCGAAATTAGAACCTTAATGTGGACCTTATTCTCACCATATCGTCTCTTTAGGAAAGGATTTCAAACTAAATATGGTCTAAACCGGGTTTACTTTATATGAATAACACATTATTATATTTGTCACAAATAATAATAATAAAATCTTTAGAGTATCTAGGAATAAGGGAGCGGAAAGTATCTATGCATACACAATTATCATTTAGGAGTAGTGTTAGCATCTTAACTTGTATTTAACAATGATTTCGTTTTTAAGCTTAGTTTGGGGCAGGTGAAAAATCAAGGATGATGAATTTATCCTTTTTGGTGTTTCTTGTTCCGTGAAGTTATGATATGTATGAATGTTAATAATAAATTCATAAAAAGGGTAAAACAGGGGGGCTTTTCAAAACTAGTGATTTCTTAATCCCCTTAGATGAACACTTAGCTACTTTTCGAGGTAATTAGTCTAAGGAGGTTGAAATTTTTGGTTTTCTAAGTATGTTTATGACATTGCGTGAGGACACGACATTAGTTTCGTATGGGGGATTTTGGTATGTGCTTAAATACACATACCTTATACATAATAAAACGAGCTAAAAAGACCAATAATGACCAATAAATACAGAAAAATGAATTGTATTCGTGTGTATTGTGAATTGTGTCTTGCAGGTAACGGATATTGCAAAAAAAGGACAAAAACGAAGCAAAACGGACAAAACCGAGCACGGGAATGAAAAGAGTGCAAGAAATCGAAGCCGAAGGCGCATACATCCTTAATGGGCCAACCCGTACCCATTTAATTGGGCCAGGTCAGCCCATTAAATTTGTATCTATACTAAACCCTAAGCCATAAATCTATTTATATAACCAAGTCCAAAACCTTATAATTCCAATCCATTAACCCTAACCCATTTATAAATCCAACCCAAGCCCAATAACCTGACCCATGTCACCCTTTTATAAACACTGGTCAACTCGAGTCAAATATACTGTTTTACCATCCGTTTCCCTCCCTCATCTACCCACAACAACAATGAACATGGGTTAATTTAATTTCACCCCAATTCACCCACACGTCTCAAATGTTTCTAGAAGCCTGCCATGTCTGACACGCCTGAAAACTACTATGGCTACGTTGGCAATCCCCTATCATATGATTGGCTTAGAGGACGTGGAATTGATCAAGGGCTCATATTGATGGATTCAAGGTTTGTTTAAGATCAAGGGCTATGAATGGCTGAAAGAGGAGCATCCTGAAGGCCTAGAAGGTTCACCTCCTTACTATAAATAGGAGGCAAAATCACACAGAAGAAGGCATCTATGAGTAGGAGTAGTGTAGCTTAGAGTAGCTTATTGTATTTCAGCTTATTTCCTGCTTATTTTTAATGTAATTCCCTTTTAAATCTTGTAATCACTTTTGATATCAATAAAATTCAAGTTTCCTTTAAATTTTGTTTTGAGTTATAGTTTTACTATTATGTAAATTTACTTAAATTATGTTTAGAAATGACTCAATAAGCTCAATTGTAAAACCTAAAAATCTCCATAAGAGTAAAATGACCAAAATGCCCCTAATGAAAGAAAAATGCATAAAAGCTTAAATAAATTCATTTTAATGCTATAAATTATGAAAATGCAACAAGTAACAATTATGAAATTTATGTAAAAATAAAATACTTTATGTTATACAAGAGAAATAAAGACTTATGTATATATATTATGTATGCCAATTTATTACATTAATTATATATGTATTATAATTAATAATTAAAGTAAATAAGTAAAGATAATAGCAAAATAAATTTGTTAATCTATAAAATCTGATTTCCATTTTTAAATCATCAAAAAATTCGGCCACTTTATAG
>BQNB010030010.1:10114-20249 GCA_026074375.1 Tanacetum coccineum
GTTGGGGAATAACGACCCGGGAATCATACTTCCCGGTTAATATACGTATCATTATATATTATCGTATGATTTTTCTAACTACCTTTGTCCTCAAGGGTAGTTTGAGAATTTCATATTATTTTATATTGTAATCAAGACGAATCAATTTTTGGCGCCGCTGCCGGGGATTTGTGATTAAGATTCTTTTGTTTGAAGTTTGTTGATCGTGATTTGGAAAACCTTTCATTTTCGAAAGTTACGTTTTTTATAAAAATAAAAAAATAAAAAAAAAAAGTAAAAAATAAAAAGTAAAAAATAATAATTTTCTTTTCTTTTATTAGTATAATTATCGATTTAATGATCTTCTTCGAGCATGCCCACATCACGGATTTTTAGAATTACATCAACTAGACTTCGTGGTCGTAGATTTTGAACCAGACCCTCGAGTACCTCTAATTCTCGGGAGGTGTTTCCTTAAGAAATGGTCGTTGCTTTGATAGATGTTGTACGAAGGTGAATTACCCCCTTCGAGTAGATATGACGGCAATAATTAAACAATCTTGATCAAACTTCGAGATACTCGGTTAAAAATTTTATTATGATATGACGTGCGAACCGAATCGACGTTGTTGAATTAGCTGTGTTTTTTTTTGTGAGGAATATTTTCAGGAAGTTCTAGGATTTTCTAGCGTGATAGCATATTGGCACTCCACTCCGGATATGACCCGATTGTTTCCCATATTATTCTCACGACTCTCACATCCTTTCGGGGATAAATGATTTTCTACTTCTCGAAGAAGCTTGATGCTTTTGTGCTCTAGCCGACGATCCCAACTTCAATGGGAAGGTGACTGAATCATATTATGAACACGAGCGGGGACATTCTCATTCTTGAAGCAATCCTTATTAGTGATCCTTCACACCGCCGAACCAAGGAAATTATTTGCGGAAATAAGAAGGGAACTTAAAATTATTGTAGCTAAAACTCGCCAAATTCTTTCAATTGATGAACCTCCCATGGTGAACTTAAGGACTGACCGCCTCATCTCGATACGCATTTTTGGGAAGACAACTACAAGTTTGCCAGTCCATAATAGCAAGATTTGAGTGTCGATGAAATAGGCCCGCTCTCATAAAGGTTCAAAGTCCAAAAGCTAGCCATCGCTTGGAAACTCTCCGACATAAAGGGTATTATCCCGGAAGTTTGTTCTATATCAATATTTTTATGGAAGAGGTCTACGAACTCTGCGGTCCAACATCAGAGAAGGGTTATAATCAAAGATCCATGATGTCATAGAAAGAGGTGAAAATTTTCGTGAGTGGATTATTTTAACCCAATCTCGGATTGTCCTTAGGTAAGCTAGTGATGTGTGCCAAAGGAAAGGTGGGTGACCGTACGTGACCAATGATGATAAATGGAATTAGTACGTACTAGACTTGTAACGTGATGGGAGTTTGTATTGATTATGTTAGTTGAACGAAGCTTACCCGAAAAGACCATCTTCCTTTGCGTGTATGGATCAAATCATGCTCGAGAGACTCGCAGGGATTTGGAATACTATGGTCTTCCTCGATGGTTTCTCGGGTTACTTTCAAATACCCATCGATCTGAAAAGATCAGGAGTAAAACCATTCACCTGCCCATACGGACGTTTGCTTACCGCCGCATTTGCCTTTTTTTTTTTTTTGGCTTATGCATGTGCACCAGGCAAGTTCCAGAGGTGTATGATTGGTATCTTTCACGATATATTTGAATGACTTTGGGATGTCTTCATGGACGACTTTTCAGTTTTTGGAAATTCTTTCTCTACATGCCTTTCCAATTTAGAAAAAAATGCTTAAACGGTGTGAAGACACTAACTTAGCTCTAAATTGGAAAAAAGCCATTTCATGGTAAAAGAAGGCATCGTACTTGGACACAAAATTCAAGAGGGAATAGAAGTCGATTTAAGCCAAAATAGACGTCATTGCTAAGTTACCTCACCCAACTACTGTCAAGGGTATTAGGAGTTTTCTCGAACATGCAGGTTTTTACCGTAGATTCATCAAGGACTTTTCAAAAATTTCTCGACCCATGACCCATCTCCTTGAGAAAAACACACTTCTTTCATTTTCTCTAAAGAATGCATTCAAGCTTTTCAGACCTTAAAGAAGAAATTAAACCGAAGACTCCAATTATGATGCCCCTAACTGTGACCAGTCTTTGAGTTTATTTGTGCTGATGCAACGCGACTATGCCCCATAGGTGCGGTTTCTGGTCGAACGAATTGAGAAACACTTTTAGGCCTTATACACTATGAAGCAAAATAATGACCGAAGGCGGAATCATACTACACCACAACGGAAAAGGAAACTGTTAGCTGTGGTGTACGCATTCGAAAAATCGGTCATACTCTTCATGAATAAAGTCCATAGGGTATAGGACCATTCCCACCCTTAAGTACCTATTTGGCATAAAAGATCCAACCGGCAAGATTGCTAAGAGGGTTCTCCTTCTTCAAGATTACGATTTTAAAGTAATTGTTACGAAAGGGACCAGGAGAAACTACAAGCTCGATCAGCTTTCTCCGATTAGAAACAACCCATTTTTATGAAAATGTTCTCGATCAAAAAGGAAATAACACAACTTTTCCTCTCAGAGGACACTTAATATGGTGACTATCTGGCGTTGGTAATCCCAAGTACCCGAGTGGTTTGTCCGATTATGCAAATTAACACGCGGGGATTTTATTGTCAAAGGAATGTCAACTCAAAAGAAAAACAAATTTTTCAAAAGATGGTCAAAACACTTTTTTTGGGACGACCTTTTCTATTCCAAAACCTGTGCGGATCAAGTTATCCGGCGATGTGTTTCAGACCAAGAAGTTGTCGACATCCTCACAGCTTGCCATAGTTGTAACATCCGAGAATTTTCGAATTTTTAAAGGACTATTTTAACCTTTGACTTTTCGGGCCCGACTTGACTTTTTGACTTTTAACCTTTTATTGTCTCATAAAAACAGTTACCGCGTAATCGGTAAAATTTTCGGAACATATTTTAAATAATAAATCATATTTATTATTTCATACCTCATGTACAAATTTATTTGACTTGAAAACGTGAAGATATAGGTTCTTCCTAAGTTGACTTATCAAAAACGACTCGCTAAATAACGTTTTCACGACTCGGACTCTAAAGCAATTTGATGTAAAATGACATTTCGGACAACTTTTTAGTTTTGACCGAGACCCGAAAACAGTCAGAAGGTGACTGAAATACCCTCGCAAGATTTAGAAACGAGAAAATAATTAAATTATGATTAGTTTACACTTTTTATTAAATAAAAATATTTAATAAATTAGTATCATTTTATTCAGTAACGTTTGTAGTTAACCGCAAATATACGTTGTTTAAAAATTTATTTCTCATTTTACTTCTTGAACGAGACGTAACGGTTCACCAAATAAAATAACGAACATTTTTTTAATATGTTATAAAATCTTAGGAGGATTATTTATCAAATAAAATACTCGTTTTTTTATCGGAAACAATAAATGATGTGGGGAAAACAATGGCGCGAAGTTTCGTGACTGAATCAACCGTTTTAACTAGTTCAAAAGAGTCCCGAACCGACCCCCCCCAACCCAACCTCGATAGTTATAAAAACTATATTAAAAATTTACAAAATGAACCCTAGACTATTGGGTATAATCATTTCATATTAAATTTTACTATATATATAAAATTTATACATAAAAATTTTCATTTCCATTTTATAAATACACACACACAAATGCATAACACTTCATCTCTTTCCTCTCAATTTCCGGTGAGCCCTCCCCCGCCGCCGGCCACCATGCTGCCGCCGCCGGAAAAGTTTTCCGGCGGGTTTTCCGACCGAAACATAAAACGTTTCTCATCTCCGGATCTACCCGATCCTCACCACCACGCGCCACCACTCGCCACCACAGTCGTCACCTCTGCTTCCATCTCCTCACCGCTGTACTACCACAGCCACCACCATCACCACACCACCACGGGCGCGTTTGGTTCCTCAGACACCAACAGTGGGTGCTTGTGGTTTTGTTATACACTAGTAGGGTGCGTTGGTTCTAAAACAAACCCCACAATGGTGCGTTTGGCTGTGTAAACAGTCACCGAGGGTGCGTTTAGTTTTTGTTATCAAACCAGAAGGGTGCGTTGGGTTGGACTGAGTCACCAAACAAGGGTGCGTTGGGTTTTAAACGCCATAACATGGTACGTTTGATTTTATAAAAACCACAAAGGATGGGTTTGGTTTCGTCAGTCACATCATAGGGCGTGTCTGTTTGCTCGATTCAACGCCAAGGGTGCGTTTGGATTTCGGGTCAAACCACGAACCAGGGCGCGTTTGGTTCAGTAACAACAGTGGGAGTGTTTGGTTTATGTTATAAATAGATTAGGTCTGTTTGGTTTCGATATTAGCACCATAAGGTGCGTTTGAATCTGGTATAGCACGAATAGGGTGCAGTTTGGTTGGGACTGAAGCACATAAGGTGCGTTTGAATTTGGTATAGCACGAATAGGGTGCAGTTTGGTTGGGACTGAAGCACATAAGGTGCGTTTGGGTTGTTATAAACTGCCATCAGGGGCGTTTGGATATAGGTTTAAGCAGCGTAGGGAGCGTTTGGTTTGGGCAGAAACGTCGTAGAGTGCGTTAGGTTTTGATAAAAACCATATAGGGGTATGTTGGTTTGGATAATAACCATAAGAGGTGCGTTTGGTTTATAAGTTTTTCATTAAATATTAACGGATTTAAATGGTGGTCATTGGTTAAATAAATGTGTCATGTATTAATTAATCTTGCCTAATCTTATATATTGAACACATGAGTAAATTTCAACATGTATTATTTGAAAAAGGGTTAAGTTATATAATTTCAAGATTTTTAATTACGTATATTATCAATAACGGTTAAACAAAAGGAACTATACTTTTACAAATGGGATAAACTTTTCTAGCAAACCCATCGAGGAACACAATTAATTTAAATTATAAAATAATCTTATATTTTATAATTAGCAACTAGAAAATAACATCATAACTATTGTAAGAGTTTTAAAAACGTCGTTTAACATAAATTGCAGATTTAAAACGTGTGTTCATTTTTATAAAGAAACTTTCCATTAAATCATTTGGGGATATTCGGGAACGTGCGTATTATTTAGTTTCTTTAATTTTTATTATTTTTCTTTATAATACTTGGAAGGAAATAGTATTTATATAACTTAAATCCATTTTAGTTTAATTGTCATCCTTTAGGGAAAACAACAATGTTTGTTTTAGGTATTTTTTATTTGTTTTTTTTTTTTCTTTTCATATCATATACGCTTCGAGTTATCCTTTTGGGTGGGTATCTTAATATATAATTTACGATAGGAATTATATATTTGGTCATTCATCATTATGTAATATATACGGAATATATTACACACTTTGCGTTACTTTATGATTTATTTATATAACCAACCACTAAACTATTACAACTTTAAATCTAAATCTTTTATCAACGTGTCACGTTGACGTGCTCATTCATCGGAAAACCAAGTACATCATCCTAGGCTAGTGGGTCTTAGCCGTTAAGATAAACCGCAACTTCTTGGTCGAGCCGTTTCTGTTTCCGTTTCGACTTGTACTCAATGTGTACATTCCCGCCAATCGTTCGTCATCGTCGATGTGAGTTTATAGCCCCTCCTTTTTCAATTAAAATTTTACAATTAGCTTTACAAATCTCGGGGGAGAATACATGCTCAACACATACTTGTTTCTACATATTCGTTTACACATATCTTTTTACAATTATTTTTTTCACACTTGGTTTACATACTTGATTTTTCAATTCAATTACAAACACATTTACCTGGTTTGATTACAAATTGGTTCACATACTCATTTACATAGCTCGCTATGGGATATATTACTTGACTTCATTTTTGGTCACAAATATATGTACTTTACTTTTGAAATGATTACGGATTAGCTTAGGTTGCATGAACTGTGAATCACTTGGAGGGTGAGCGCGAATGTTATAAAATAGATCTATTCGGGATTGACAATCCCCGTTCGGGTGATTAGCTATCACTAGGCAAACGAACGTTATAACATGTCGGATTATGACTGGCTTGGTAGACTCAGGGCCAGCACAACAATTATCGGATCGTGACTGGCTTGGTAGACTCAGGGCCAGCACAACCAATATCGGATCGCGACTGGCTTGGTAGACTCAGGGCCAGCGCAACAACGTTCACATGAAAATGAACACTTCCGTGCTGAAAGATTGGAATCATAATTAAGTCTACGTTCGCAGGTTGCATGAAATTAGAGGTAATCGTAATTCATGGTTAATCTACACACAGGGAATATTTACGTTGCCTTGAATTAAGGGCAAATACATAACTTGAACATTTTGGTGACAATTTAAATTGGTCTTGCATTCTTTACTAAAATCTTTGGGATAAGATTGGTACTTTTGGTGACATTAAATTAGTCATGCATTCTTTATAATTTTGAGGGAATTCCAACATTTACATTTATCTTACAAACTATGAGCTCACCAACTTTAATGTTGACACTTTTAAGCATGTTTTTCTCAGGTGAATTAAATGCTTGGCTTACTTGATGTGCAATGGAGTCTAAAATTGACAAGATTTCATTTATGGATTTCTACTTACATACAAATGATCAAATCTCGTTGGATTATTTTTAAGCTTTTCATTGTGATGCAATTATGGGACAAATGTTATATCAATTTCAAAGAAATCAACGAGATTACTTTTCAAACGACACATTTAGAGGTCGTTCTCTTGTATCTTGTGCTATTGTATTATGAAGTAACGCTCCCTGACATATTTCCGCTGCGACACATTTTTGGGGGTGTTACAATAGTGGACCCACCGGGGGACATTACGGTGCCAACTACACCGCCAAAAAGGTTTTTGATTCAGGATTTTATTGGCCCACAATCTACAAAGATGCCCATGAGTTAGTCAAAAACTGTGACTCATGCGAGCGTTAGGGAAAAATTTCACAGCGTGATGAGATGCTACAAAATTCCATCAAAGTGTGTGAAATCTTTGATGTCTGGGGCATAGACTTCATGGGACCATTTCCGTCATCTAGAGGAAATAAATAAATACTCGTAGCCATTGATTACCTATCCAAATGGGTCGAAGCCAAGGCGCTCCCCACTAACGATGCTAGAGTTGTAGTTAAATTTTTGAAATCTCTTTTTGCCTGATTCGGTACACCGAGAGCTATTATAAGCGATCGTGGGACCCATTTCTGTAATGACAAATTTGCCAAAGTAATGTCTAAGTATGGGGTCACTCATCATCTTGATACCGCTTACCACCCTCAAACGAGTGGTCAAGTCGAGGTGTCGAATCGTGGTTTAAAACGTATTTTAGAAAGGACGGTTGGATAAAACCGTGCCTCGTGGTCCGATAGGCTTGATGACGCTCTATGGGCATTCCGTATCGCTTACAAGACACCAATTGGTTGCACCCCTTATAAGCTTGTGAATGGAAAGTCGTGTCATCTACCTATCGAATTAGAGCATAGAGCGTATTGGGCATTAAAACATGCTAATTTCGATCTTAAAACCGCGGGCGATCACCGGAAGCTGCAACTTAATGAGCTTCGTGATCAAGCATACGAGAATTCTTTGTTTTATAAGGAGAGGACAAAGAAGCTTCATGACTCAAAGATCAAAAACCGCATTTTCAATGTTGGTGATCAAGTCTTGCTTTTCAACTCTCGTCTAAAGATATTTTCGAGGAAGCTTAAAACCCGATGGTCCGGCCCTTTCACTATTACCGAACTTTTTCCATATGGCACAGCCAAATTATCTCATGCCGACGGATCAAACTTCAAAGTGAATTGCCACCGACTTAAGCACTACTTTGGAGGGGACACACCAACAATGGTTGTCCCAGATCTCCAGACTTTCCCTAAGGATGAATGAATTCAGGGATCTAGTCAAGCTATGTGACTTGGTGATATGTGTGAATTACACATATCCATTTTTACCTTAAAAGGCTCAAATAAACCCAAAACGGACCAAAAATGGCAAAAATATGCTTGTATTTGTGTTTTGTGTGTGCAGGTACGGATAAGTCAAAAATCACAAGAAAATAGTCAAAAACAGACAAACACGGACACGAGAATCAGAAGAGTACAAAAAGAAGCCAAAGATTCAAAGCCGAAGCCAGAAAAGTCAAACCCACAGTCAAATCCAGTCAAAACATGGTCAACCAAAGTCAACTCATAAAAGACAAAACCCAAAAATATTCCACTTTGGTCCTCCAACTTTCAGAAAAGTCCAAAAATAGTCCTTGGACCTTAATGGGCCTCAAAACCTTAAAAACCATACCCGGATACCATATTAACCATAAGCCCATTAACCAAGCCCTATACCCTTTTATGAAACTACAAGGACTTGTCCTGCCATTTTTGAAAGTAGTTTTTACACTACAAGTGTGATATCAAAAGACAAGGACCATTTGTGCAATTTCACCAAACTTCCAACTGAATTAAACGTTTTCAGTTATAAAAAAGGGCGCCATTTCTTTTTACTATTCATCGTCATCAACAATTTACCTTAGGGTTAAATCAAGGGGGTTTTGGAAATTGATGGGCAAGGAAGTCAATTCAAGAGCTCACAAGTACAATGGCAGGGTCAAATGGGTCAAATCAAGAGTCTTCATTAGCTCTCAAGCCAAGAGGCCACGTCAGGTTGAAGAAAGCACATGGATATGGTGAATTTGTACTCATTTCACTCTCAAAAGAAGCAGAAATGAGCCTCAACATGGATTGCCACGTTGGCAATCCGTGTGAGGTCATTTAGTAATCCAACGGATGTAATTAACTCCCCAATGATTGGTTGATCTAATGGCAGAGATTGATGGGCGCCTCTAACAAACTCAAGGCCTAAAAGCTTCATGGATCAGCTATAAATAGCACTCTCACTTCACACACACGGCATCTTTGATCAAATTGTAATTTCTTTTTAAGTAATGTAATTCAGTTTTTAATTAATGAAACTTAGTTTAATTTTGTCATACGCTCTTTTTACTTTTAACTTTTAAGCTCTCTCAATAAGCCTATCTGTCTCAATAAGCTAATAAGCTCATATTAAGCTCTCAAGAGTCTCTAAGCTCTTGATTTGAGCTTAACCAGCCTTAATCTTACCTTAACAATTAAATCAGTTTAAAAATCTATATATTACCTTTACATTTGGATTGGAAAGCTTTTGGAAGTTGGTAGTAATGGAAAACCAAGAAGGATTTAACTCCTAGCTTATAAATCAGCTAGGAGAGCTTGTAGCTGCCCTTTATTGGGACCTCTTGTTTAGCAAGAGGTTAAAAGTAAGTTTATCTTAAATTTCATTGCACTTTCATCATTTAGCTTAATTAGTCATAATATAGTTTCTTCTTAATTGCTTAATAGCTTATTGTATCTGCTTATTTGTGCTTTTAGTCAACTTATTGTGCTAAATAGTTATTAGTTTTCATCTGTTTTAAGATTTATAGCCATTAGATCTATAGTTTAAATTTCTGTCATTAAAATCTATAAAAAACCAAAAATATTTAGCATTAATAGTAGATCTTGGATTATTGCTTATCTAGTTGATTAATCTTGATTGTTAAGTTAGTTTTAAGCTATATAATGTCTGGAATAGATGTGATTTTAAAAGTTTTCTCAAATCTGTCTAGTCTTAAGGAGTGTTTGGTTTAAGTGTGTTTGACCTCAAAAAGACAAAATTAATTATACATTTTTCTTGAGTCACTTGTGTTTACCTTTAAGACAATTAGGAAAAGAGTTTTTATAAGTTAGATTTTGAAAATGAAAAAGTTAGAGCTTATATTCCTTGTTTCTACACCAGGGCACCTTATCTTTTAAATTTTGATTGTGAAAACTTGAACCAAGCCATTTAAGGCTTGGTTATCTCTTGATTAGTGTTTGTACACTCTATTGGAGTGTGTCTAAGTGGAGGTTTACCATTTAGGTATCCTGCACCATTGGTTTTGTGTTTGTGCAAAGTGCATCAGCAGAACTTATTCAGTTCCTGCTGACACTTTTGTTTCCATTTCTACTTTTGCAATCTTAGGTTTTAGTTTTTAACGTTAAAATATCTTT
>BQNB010030010.1:27233-55273 GCA_026074375.1 Tanacetum coccineum
AGTCTCCTGCCAAGAAATTGACAACCTCCTGTTGTGGATTTCCTGTCAAGATTTGCTCCAGCATAGTCACTATCTGAGTAGGATTCCAGGTCAAAAGAGGACACTCTAGGATACCAAAGGCCCAGTTTGGGTTTGCCCTTTAGATACCTAAAAATCCTCTTGACAGCACTTAGATGGGAAGACTTTGAAGTGACCTGAAACCTAGAACAAGCACAGACTGCAAACATAATATCAGGTCTAGAAGTAGTCAAGTACATTAAAGAACCAATCATGGACCTATAAAGATGGACATCCACATCACTGGTTTCCTCATCCTTGACTAAAGGCTTTCTGAGTCTCAATAGGTGTACTAGCAGTCTTAACATTTGCAAAGTCAACTCTTCAGATTTTCTGGAACATATTTATCCTCTTATAAAGAACCATCTGCTTTTCTGTTTGACTTGTAATCCAAGAAAGAAAGGCAGCTACCCCGATAGAACCATCTGAAATCTACTCTTCATTAATGGCCTCAAATTCATCATACCAAGATTTCTTTGTAGAACAAAGATGATATCATCCATATAAACTTAACTAATGATTATCTTGTTTGGTCCTTCTTTATGAAAGAGTTTTGGTCAATGGTTCCAATTTTGTAAATCCATTCTTCAACAAGAAAGTAGATAAAGTAGACACGTTCCGTCCTGTTGTGATTGATTGTGAGTTGTATGATAGCCTATGTGATAGCTAGCTTAAATTGTTCTGCCATGAAATGTTATGTTAATCGCAGCAAATTGTTTTATTTTTTTTAAGGATTGATTTGTGTGTCTTAAACCTATGACTCTCACCAACCATTGTGTTGACGTTTTTAAGCATCATTTTCAGGTGAGGTTCGTGAGGATATTAAAGCTAAGAGAAGTGGCTAGAATGACCGCTAGTATTACATTGGAAGTTCGCTTTTGAGTTTATTTATGTTTTCTATTTCTGACAACAACTCCTCTCTCATCCTTCTTATTTCGATAAACCCACTTTGTGCCAATAGCCTTCTTCCCAAAAGGCAGATCTACAAGTATCCAAACTTTCTGTATCTTGAACTACAACAATTCTTCTTGCATAGCATCAACCCAACTTTCATCTTCAAGTGCCTCTGAAATCTTCTTGGGTTCATTTTGAGATAGAAAACAAGCAAATAAACAATGCTGGAAGTCCTTATGATTATTTCTCCTTTGCTTTTGAACATAGCTAACAAAAGCATGGGCTCCAGAACTTTTATCACTTTGCTTCTTGTTTAAACTGCTGAGGTTGGATCTCCTATTATAAGAGCTAAAGGATGAGAAGAGATAATCCTTGATGTGGGAATAGGACTAACATTCACAACAGTTTCCAAGTTTGTGAAGTCAGCCACTGCACCCTCATCATCATAAGATGAATTTGTAAAAATAGCATCAGTAGAATTTTGATAAATATCCTTAAGTGGAGGTATTTTTGAATCATCTTGTTTAGGATTTATTGGATCAGAAAGAGATAGTCCCTCATGAGGACTGGCAGTACTAACTGGTATGCTAACAGTATTAACTAGGTTAGTACTGCTAGCTTTAGCTGGTGTGCTAACAGTACTAAAAATGTTAGTACTCCTAGCCTTAGCAGCTCCTGCTTGTATAACCAAGTTCTTAGTTTCTTATGCAAACTCCTTCCTAAGAGATTCAGCTTCCTCATTAGCCTCCTTTTCTTGCCTCTTAAGTCTTTTAAGTTCATCCAAAAAGGCTTGTTCTTCCTCTCTTGGACCTTCTCTCTTTTCATCTGTCTTTAAATCAGGAGTGATTGTTGAAGAATAAGAAGACCATATTGGCAGTACAAAGCAGTCTTGAGCAGATTCATCCTCCCCTGCATCAATAATGTCTTCTGTACCTGCATTGTGATTAGCTTCTTGTTGACCTGCATGTATGTTAGCTTGATTCTCTGATCTAACAGGATGATAATTCATAGAATCAGTTAAATAATCAAGATCAAAAAGCCAAGTTGGTCCTTTCCCTGCAACATTTGGTTTGTTCTCTAAAAAGGTGATGTGCAGGTTTTCTTCAACTCTTTTGGTTTCTAAATTGTATACTCTAAAAGCCTTGCTTTGTAGAGAATACCCAACTAAAAACCCTTCATCTGATTTTCCAGCAAACTTGCCCAGGTGGTCAATGGTATTCAAGATGGTCACATGGCACCCAAAAGGTCTTATATAACTTATAATTGGTATTTTACCAGTTAAAAGTTCATAAGGTGTCTTATTATGAGGCTTGGTCACTAATACCCTATTTAGAACATAACAAGCAGTACTAACTGCTTCAGCCCAAAAAGTGTTAGGTAAAAATGAATCTGCAAGCATGGTCCTAGCAGCCTCAATAAGGGTCCTGTTCTTTCTTTCAGCAACTCCATTTTGTTGTGGAGTTCTGGCATTACTATATTCCCTCTTGATCCCTTTTGACCCACAGAATTCAATAACATCCTTGTTCTTAAATTCTGTACCATTATCACATCTAATAGTTTTAACTTTTTGATTCAATTGGTTCTCAATTTGTCTTATAAAGTCCTTAAGGATTCCACTAGTTTCATCCTTAGTTCTTAAGAAAAACACCCAACTAAACCTGCTAAAATCATCAGTGATAACTAGGCAATAGGTCTTATGGTTTAAGCTCCTTACAGATGTAGGTCCAAACAAATCCATATGAAGAAGTTGTAAGGAGTGGCTAATAGAGCTTACTGATTTGGCCTTACAGGAGGCCTTGTGTTGCTTTCCTTTCTGACAAGCAACACAAGTGTGGTCATTTTGAAAAATCTTTGAAGGTAAACCTCTTACAAGGTTTCCCTTTACAAGTTTGTTTAAGTTTTTGAAATTAACATGACCCAACCTCCTATGCCATTTGTTAGATTCATCAATTCATCAATTGTGGCCTTTGCAATTAAACAAGCTAATCCTCTGATGGAACAAATGTTCTCTAAATTGAAACTTGTACATATTGTTTTTGTCCTTGGGATTTTTAAGTAATAACCTTGATTTTCATCAGGTAACTTAAAATTCAGTGAGACAAAACAGACATTCAGATTCAGGTGTAAACGAAACTTGTTCTTTTTGTCACACATTTGTGACACAGAAAAGAGATTGAAATGCTGAAGTTCTTTCACAAAGCACACATCCTCAAAATCTAACTTACCAGTTTTTATTTTACCTTTACATGTGATGTAACTTTTCTACTCCAAAAGCGCATACAGGGGCCCCATTATATGTCTTGATATTCTGCAAGGTAGGCCTTGTTTCAGTCATGTGCTGGAACATCCACTGAATCAACAATTCTTTATTCTTTAAAGCTCGATGTGGATGTCCTGCCACATTAATTGGACAAGAGATTGATTCTATTAGGGTCCCAAGCATGTTTGGGACTTGGTCTGCTAGTGGATCTTTGAAAGTGTAACCAATTTATAAGATTGGATTCACCATTGTATTCTGGAGACTTGTGCCTGTTGTATCTTTGTGGTCTCCACTTTACAAACTTGCTGAGAGCTTAACAGCGTTTCCCTTTTTCCCTCCCTCACCAGCAAACTGTACTAACATACTTTACCTTTAGCTGTATTACCTTTTGTTTTGAAAAATTTGTTGCTAAGTACTGTTGACTTTTTGAAAGGCCTGAAGATGGTGAATGGTGTTTTGTGAAAAACATTGTTGGTCTTACTCTTACTCCACATTGGCTTTCAACGTATTAATTTTAATAGCTTTTGAGTGTTCTATAGTACTAGTTAGTATTGTCTGTTTGTTAACACTTTGCCTAGCAGTACTAACATTTTTAGTACCGCTAGTTTTAGCAGTATTAACTTAAATTCTGCCAGTTCTAGTTAGTACTGCTGCAGGAACAAATTGGTTTTGTTTATTATCTTTGCACATTGTTCCACCAGTGTTTAACTCAGCTATTTTCTTGCCATCATCCTTCTCATAGAAATCATTAAGTCTCCTTAATTAAATGATTCAAGGGACATACCACTTACAAAACATGCTCTGTACAGCTAAACCCATACCCCAACTCCCTTTATTATCAACCTTTAGTTTTTGACTTGTGTGAACTTTACACTTAACAGTTTCCCCTAGGAGGTTTTTAACTTGTTGGTTAGCAAAAACTAGGTACTTTCTTTCCTGTTGTTTTGTTGGTATAGACACATACTCATCTTCACTTATCCTAATTCTACTCCTCATGATTTGGAGCATCAGACCAAACCTTAGGTTGACATTCTACATTAGATTCATTGACAACTGGTTCAGACACTAATTCAGAGGGTTCTGTACTAATGTTAGAGTCACAGGTATCAAATTCACTTGTTTGGGTTCCAGATTCACTAGGTTGAGTCTGTTTTGGACCATATGTAAATTATGAGTAATCTACTTCAATGTCAGGTCCAGAGGGTATATAATTCCCTGTCATAGGTGGGGGTACAACATGCATTCCTTCTGCTGTAACAAACCTATCATAGAAAGGTTGTTTTTCTAACTCACTCTCTTTATTCATAAATACACTTTGCAACACTTCATTTTCATAGCTCAAAATACCATCATATCTTTGATCCCCATACCCAAGCCCAAACTTATCATTAGCACTCATTTGGGGATTAAGCAGTTTACTAAGATTCCTTAGAAGAGTTATGCCAATTTTCTAACTTTAGCCTTTAAATCTTCTTTTTTCTTTTGAGCTTCTGCTAGCAATTTCTTATGGTATGTTAGAACATCTGTTTTATCATCTAAGTCTATCTTCATAAATTTTATCTTTTGTTCATACCAAAGTTGACCTTGTTGATGAGCAACTAACTTGTGCTTCACTTTCTTAGACCTTGAAGGAATATGCCTGTTTTCTATGGCTTGCAGCACTAAGTTGTTCTCCTTCTGAGTTATCATACAGTTTTTTTAGGTTAGCATAAGCATTCTTTACACTTATTTGAACATGAAGTTTCCTCTGTGTCTGATTCTGGCTGTTGCCTAAGCCATCAAAAGCATAATTTCTTCTTCTGTCTGAATGTTTGTCCAAATCTACTCCTTCTCAATCATTGTCACAATGATTTAGAGTTCCTCATTCTTTCCAGGTTTGCTCCCTTCCTTGGTTCTTGAATCCATGCATTCAATCCTCTCCTGTTATACTTGATTTCCCTTGATTCTTCATCTCTAGCTAATTGCCCTGTCTTGTGACAATTGTAGCATCAACTTTGGTTTTATCAATGCCAACTGGTTTCTTTTGCTATCAAATTGTAGCTTTCTACCAGTCTTTTTGTTAAAAACTTTTTCATTCTCATTGAGATCATGGGACCACTGGCACTTCAAGTTCCATTTCTTCTTTGGTCATATTCATCAATCTGTTTACAAGTCTCATGATCCAGTTGAGGGCAACTGGATTGATTAGCAAAGTAATGAGTATGATGTTGTTGTGTTCATATGTGGTTTTGAACAGGTAGGATTAGGAACACAAATTAAGCGGGGGTATAACTTAATAGTATGCTGGTCGTTATCAGAGATAAATGCTTACATTTTGAGGGCCTAGAGGGATGATGAAGCTTAGTGCCTTTTACATCACTCTCAAAGACTCTTAGATTATTGTACAAATCATCAAAGCTTGAGGACTGTCCACTCCTGGTTTGGTCCTCATATTTAAGGAAAAATTGTGACCAGCAGAAGGTAGAGATCTTAGGTATTTTTGATTTTGCATCTCAGTGGATACACCTTGCTCAATGAATCTCTTATTGACTCAGAAGACTTTGAGATCCTGTCATAGCCTTGTTGAAGGCCCTTATGTGTTGGATACAGAGAATCCTTCAAACTTGTTGCTTCAAGATATACTTCTGCATCTTCTTGATTCGTCATTTCACCAAATCTAGATTTGATGGCAATACCAAATCTATTTGCATCAGTCATCTTATGTATTTAGCAAGATGTCTTCTAGGTTTAGAGCCATAAGCAAGTGTGGTCCTTGCTTTTCTCTCTTTTCTCTGGCTATAAATTTCTTCTGAAGGTTCTCGGGATGCAAAACCTTAATTTGTCCTTGGTCTATCTGTAGTGATTGATAAAGTACATTCCCCATTTTTTATATACCTCCCAGATTGGATAGTCAGTATGGGCCAAATAGTGTTCATTTTCATAGCCA
Source organism: Tanacetum coccineum (assembly GCA_026074375.1). NCBI lineage: Eukaryota > Viridiplantae > Streptophyta > Magnoliopsida > Asterales > Asteraceae > Tanacetum > Tanacetum coccineum. The sequence goes on from BQNB010030010.1 coordinate 33,371, forward strand.
AATTATATCATATTCCTCCTTTTTTTAGAATAGCAGCTTGATGGTTGATAAATGTATGAGGAGTTTGTTGTGGTGGTGTTTGTGATGTATGATGGTGGAGGTGGTGGTGGTGGTTGGAAATTTCATCTTGTGTTCCAGTCATGTTTTTGTTTTGAAGGATTGAAGTGTTTATAACTGATTAGTTTGTTCTTCTTATTCAGTGTATTCTCACAGGCTCTGATACCACTTGTGGTCCCTTGTGAATTAGATCTATGCTGCTATTAATGATGATAGCAAGATTATAATATACTGTTGACTATGTAGAACAATGATTATGAATACTATTTGTTAATGTGAAATCTTAACCACAAGTACTAGAAGAATAATGAAAAACTAATCATTATAATTTCTATTAATCTGCTTTGGTGATTACTAGGATTACTAAACTTTGAGATTATGATTTTGTATGAGATATATGAGCTAGTCCGTTCTAACTTGCCAAGAGGGGATCCTTTTATAGACCAAGGTAAAACCCTAACAGGTGCTTACAAAACGCTGTACATTATCTTTTCCTAAAATATCTCACAATAATCTCTTAAACGGTACTAACCATAATTTCTACTACGGTACTACTAAACTGATCATTATCTTTACTTTATGTACTGTCAGTTACTATCTATTAACTACAAATATAAAAAAAAAAAAACCTAAATTTTAATACTGGGGTGACTAAGTTAGGAAAACGTAATTCCAACACCAGTGTTATATGTCAAGAAGAAGGAATGTTATTGATACGTATGGGTATCAATTATAGTGGTCTTGAATATTGACGGTTTAGAATCGTTATCCTTCTTCCTAGAATTGATGGATTTATTTGGACAAACTATTAAGGATCGTGTTATTTCTCTAGATAGACTTTCGGTCAGGTTATCACCAACTACGCAGCTGCATGAAGACGACATTACCTAAGTCGGCGTTCCGAAATGGGATATGGGACATTTTGAGTTTACTTTTTATGCCTGTTGGGCTACCAGAGCCTGCGAGTTGTATGATTTGATGAACGAGTTTGTAAACTGTTATTTAGATAAGTTGTTATCGTGTTCATCGATGAACTCTTGATCTACTCGAAGACGAGGAGGACCACGAGTTCATTTGGGTTTGGTTGTTGGAATTGTTAAGGAAGGAAATGTTGTATGTACATGTTCTCCAATGTGTGTGTTTATGTGTGCAAGATGTGCACTGTACTTGTCACGGTTTTTGTTAAACTAGAATGGTTTACATGTAGATCACAGCAAAATAGAAGCGGTAATGAATTGGATAGACCACTACAAACCTTATGGAGATTCGATCAGTTTTTTAGGATTAGCTGGTTACTACGACGGTTTTTATTACAAATTTCTCACAAAAATTTGCCAAACCTCTTCCTAGTTGACTCAAAAGAATCAGAAGTACATATGGGGCGTTGAGCAAGAAGAGGATTTTCAGACCTTAAAGAATAACTTGTGTGATGCACCAATATTGACGCTACCTGATGGAGTTGAACTATTGTGATGCATCGAACCAAGGATTAGGTTGTGTACTCATGCAAAGAGGCAAAGTTATTGCCTATGCATCGAGGCAGCTGAAAACTCATGAGAAGAATTACATGACGCATGATTTAGAGTTAGGAGCGGTTGTATTTGCTCTTAAGACTTAGAGGCATTATCTGTATGGTACTAAGAGTGTTATCTATACTGATCATAATAAGTCTTTGCATCACATTTTTCAATCAGATTGAGATTGAATATGCGTCAGTGGAGATGGATTGAGTTATTTAGTGATATGAGTGTGAGGATTCATTACCATCTGTAAGGCGGAAGTTGTGGCTGATGCATTGAGTAAGGAAAGGAGCAAGGCTGTAACCTAAGACGTGTAGGGCTTTATATGGCAATGACTGTCCAGGCTGATATGGGAGAGTAATGATTTTTAAACAAAGTAGTAGAGCTTGGAAGGCTGCTTAAGCAACAGATATATTTATGGAGAATCTGCATGGTTTAGACCAGCAGATGGAAAAGAAAGAGGGTGAGAGTTTGTATTTTATCGGACCGTATATGGGTTCCATTAATAGGAGAGTAAGAAGGTTATGATCATGATGAAGCTCACCAAGTCCTAAGTACTCTTTACATCAGCTGATGATAAAGATAGACATTTGATCCTTCGTAGTTGTTTTGGTAAGCCGGTATGAAGAGAGTTATTGCTATTTGTTAGTAAAGCATGTTTGAATGTTCAAAGGGTAAAGCTCTGAGCATCAATGGCTTTGGGCTCGTACGCCAACCTGAGATACCTTAATGGAAGTGGGATAAGATCACTATGGATTTTATCACTAAGTTGCCTAGGTCAAAAAGTGGGCATGACACGATTTGGGTCATAGTTGATAGACTAACTAAGTCGGCTTATTTCCTAGCTATAATAGAAGACTATAGTACTGAGAAATTGGCAAAGATCTACGTCAATGAAATAGTCGCGAGACATAGAGTTTCTATGTTGATTATTTCAGATAGAGATGGACGATTTACGTCGCGTTGCTGGCAGACTGTGCAAAAAGCATTAGGGACAAGGTTGGATATGAGTACGGCTTATCATCCCCAAACGGATGGACAAAGTGAGCGTACGATTCAGACCTTAGAGGATATGTTGAGGGCGTGTGTAATTGATTTTAGTGGTAGCTGGGATGTCCATCTACCATTGGCTGAGTTTTCTTATAATAATAGCTATCATTCGAGTATAAGATGTGCTCCGTTTGAAGCCTCGTATGGGAGGAAGTGTAGGTCGCCTATTTTATGGGCTGAGATTGGAGAAAGTAGTTTCATTGGACCTGAATTGGTTCAAGAAATGACTGATAAAGTTATGTTGATAAAGGAAAAGCTCAAAGCAACGAGAGATCATCAAAAGAGCTATGCTGTTAATAGACGCAAACCATTGGAATTCGAAGTAGGAGATCGAGTGATGTTGAAAGTATCACCTTGGAAAGGTGTAATTCGTTTTGGGAAAAAGGGAAAGTTGGCACCGAGATACGTAGGACAAATTGAGATTCTTGAAAGGATCGGTCCTGTAGCTTATCGATTGAGATTGCCTGAGGAATTAAGTAGGGTATACGACACATTTCATGTGTCAAACCTAAAGAAATGTTTGGCTGATGCTAGTTTACATGTGCCATTAGATGAGATAAAGGTTGACAAAACTTTTTGTTTTGTTGAGGAACCTATAGATATAATGGATCGTGAAGTTAAGAGTTTAAAGCGTAGTAAGATAGCGTTAGTAAAGGTTCGTTGGAATTCTAAGTGTGGTCCTGAGTTTACTTAGGAACGCGAGGATTATATGAAGTCTAAGTACCCTCAGTTGTTTGTTGATCGAGCTGATGAATCGGCTAGTTAAATCTCGGGACGAGATTTCCTAAAGGAGGGAATACTGTGACAACCATGGCTTGAGCAGGTTAGTCAAACTGTTAGTGTTGACTTAGGTGCCTATTGCAATGTATGATTTATGTTATTTTATGTGTTTATGTGGGTTTATATGTGTTTTTGAGGTATTGGTAATCAATCTATTGAGCGTGATTGATTGTATGTCCGAACACACTATATATAAAATATAATATATAAATATATAAGGATTAGACAATTATAGTATAGATAGTATTTTCCGTCGGGTTTGAGAAACAAACTTTTAACCAAAGTTGTCTTAAAAACCTCCCGGGTCGTTTCCTCGACGAAGCGTGAATTGAAAAACGAAAACGTTCGTGATCGCGCGTTTTGAATGGTTTAAAATGATTTTGATTTGGGTTTCTAAATCCTATTTGACATATTGATAAAGTAAATAAAAGCATAAAAATGAGCAAAGCAATAAAAACAATTAGACATGTAAAGCGTTAAACAAAAATGAGTATTTAAAACGAGACAAATAAGCAATCATAATAAATTTAATTTTTAAAATTGCATTCTAAAAATAAATCCTACATTAAAAAAATTATATATATATTTTTTTTATTTTTTATTTATTTTTTATTTTTTATTTTTTTAAAATTTAATCTAAATAAATGTCGCAAACTAATAACCTCTAATCATATTTTAAATCCGCACTAACTTCTAAACACTAAATGAGCAAATAAATCAACTAACTAAATATGACAAACGTTATAACATCAAAAGATAAAAATAAGTCTACACTAAGCATGACAAAAATCAAATAGGCAAACATATTTTAAAACGATAAAATAAATCTACTCTAAAAATTGAAAAATGATTAGAAAATGAAACCGAATTGAAGACCCGCAAATAAAAGAAAACCACCCGTTTTATTTAGCTAAAACAAATAGTCAAATTCGGTCTAGCTAAATAAATCCATAAGCTTCACGCCTCATGAGATGACCGGTACCATCACAAAATACAATTCAAACAAACTTGTTAACTAAAATAATGCCTACTGTATACAAATTCTCTATAATAAATCAAAATGCAACTTTCTTATTTTTTTTAATTGTTGGATCCACGTTGGGCTAGGCCCAAATCAGATTTTCTAATTTTGAACTTAACAACAAATTGACTGGAAAAACAAAATTTTGCAACATGAATATTGTTAAGCTAGAAACGAACTTCAATTTGAAAGCAGTGACATTAATAAGCAATCTAACACAATCCCCAATATTCGATTTAAGCACTTTAATACTAAGTGAGACGAAAATGAACTCCAAACCTCATTTCGCAAACTGAAACCAGAAGCATTGTCAACAAATGTGATAAGATAAAAAAAAACTCATGTTCCCATAAAACGACTCTTTAACTAGTGAGATGCTATCATAAATCAATATAAGCTCAAACGCAAATGCATAAGATATTATTAAGCTAATCGACAAAATAGAAGAGCTACAAATTTATAAAACAAAAATAAGCTAGACTATATCTTATTATTCAAGCTTTTAATCAAAACTTATTTAGGATTTAAGGTTATAAATCATTTAAGCTTATGAAAAGCTTATCCAATTAGAAACACTTAAACCGAAAAGAAATTTTTAGAAAAATAAAGCTGAATAATAAGCTCAGAAAATAGCTTATTAAAAAGCTTATTGTCGAATAGCTCGAACTAGAAGAAAAGAAAATAAGCCACGAGTAAATGACTTTTAATCAACACCAACCTCCAATCATACTAATAAGCCAAAAAGTACAATAAGACAAATCCAATAATCTTACAAAAAGCTTTTACAATATTTCTAAAACTAAAATAAGCTACACCTACTCCTAAAACTAAATAAACTAAAAAGAAAGAAAATTAAATCTAACTCCTAATGATCCCAAAATGAGAGGAGTGGGTTCATTTTATAGCCAAGTTGAGGGGGAAAATTGGTAACTTTTGCCCTCATCATTGGAGTATTCACCAGCCAATCATTGCATTAAGTGTGTATAACCTCGGATCACCAAATGCGTCAAGTCTGATCCACCGTTGGTCGATGAACACGTTCCCATAGAAATTGCTTAATCGGTAAGCAGCATACAAATCGTCCGATTGCCTTTGTTTTCCAAAAAAACCGCACACTTGATAATGAATTGAGGATATATATATATATATATATATAGTATATAATTTTTCTCGCGCACGTTGACACGAATCTATTTGCTCATCCAATGTTATGCGCAGCCATGTGAGGGAGTGCAAATTTATTTCATGCAAATGATCTTGCATCATGCTATTTCATCAACTAGAAAATCAAATTTTATATCAACTTAATGGGCTTTATACTTGGGCTTTAGTTGGGCTTTGGTTGGTCCGGCCCATAAAATGGGTTACGGGCTGGCCCAATAAAATCCGAAGGCACCGTTGTTTCTCGATTTTTCATCCTCTTTCCATTCCCGTGCTCGGTTTTGTCGTCTTTGCCTTTGTTTTTATCCATTTCTTTAATATCCGTACCTGCACATACACAAACACAAAAACAAGCATATATTTGCAATTTATTATGTTTTCGGTCTTTTGAGTATGTTTTTCATGGTAAAAAGTATGTATAAAATAGCGAATACCAAATTCCCCCATACTAAAGTATTGCCGTGTCCTCACGCAATGTAATAAATACGCGCTTTAAACTAAGAATTCTAATCCCCCCAAACTAATCACCTTGAAAAGTAGCAAAGTGCTCATCTAAAAGAGTATTAAGGAAATCAATTAGTTAAGAAACTCCGCCGTTTTTCCAATTTCTACATTTTTCCAATTTTATGCCTATTTTCATAACTTTTCATACTTCAACACGTATAACATTTGTGTCTCATTATTCTTCGATGATACTTAGGATCCCATGGAATAAAGCAAAAATAAATCATCGCCCCAACTTTCACTTTTCCAAACTAAGCTTAAAAAACAAGATCATTATCAAGATACAAGTCATGATAATAACACTATTCTTCCTTTTTTCTCATAATATCTAATTGTGTACTTACTTTTCCCCTCCCCATAATCCTAATTTTGTATCTCTAATTTTACTTAAGGACATATACCCAAGGCCTTTAAGACTTTGTTTCGATATTTATTAATTCCAAAAATAAAGCGGGACGGTTGAAAATAAAGTTTAGCTTCCACCCTTATCCTTGAAAAACCGATGAAGTGAACGAAATTTTAGCTTTTGTTGCTTTTGCCTTAATTCATGTCATATACCCTAAGGCTCTTTAAGACATAAATCAGTAATATTGATTTTACACTCATATACCCTTAGGCTTCTTTGAGGTGAAAAAATTAAGGCAGCATAATCACTAATTTTATAAGTACCATATACCCTAAGGCTCTTTAAGGTACAAATAATTTCATGATTAGTATTACTTTTGCCATATACCCTAAGGTTCTTTAAGGCAAAAAATAATAAAATGATTAACTCTACTCATACCATATACCCTAAGGCTCTTTAAGGTATAAGTAAAGCAATAAACATGTGATGCATATAATAAGCCAAAATTCGAATCATCGACTTCCAAATCAAAGGGAAGTTACTAAAAATTAAATTGAACCGGACAACCTTATTTATTAAACATTTATGCATATAAGTGAGACAAGCTAATGGGAGAAAAAGCCACAATTAATACTTATGAGCTTGAAAGAAATCCAACTACTCCACGTTTAATATCATGACTTATAATCAACTCTATCACTTCTTGTTCTTCGCAATTTAAAATCTCTAAGAAAGAGACTCACGAATGCTTAGCCTAGCGAATTAAGATCGGCACTTTAACAAGTCACATAGACTGGCAACAATCTTTATTCTAATAAATCGAGTTCGGCATAATGGATAAGCCTACATAAGACTAGCAACAAACTCGATTTAAATATGTTAAGGAAAAAGCTAAGGTATAAAACCGGTTGGATCAAAATTTATTTCTTGTTCTCACCTTTATTTGTCACAACACTTAATTTACATTACTTTATCCAACATTTTTTAGCTTCTTATAGCACACATTTTTTTTTTTAATTTTGCTATTTCACAATAATATCACATATTTTTTGTGGAAAAACGGGTTACGTGAGAACAACGGCTGCATGCATAATCAAATCGATAGATCCCCCCCATACTAAAACTACACATTGTCCTCAATGTGAAATTGTCACCCCCATACTAATTTCAAGGCATAATTCAAGTATTAAGGGTTCTCTACGCAAATCTAAAGCCATTTATTAAGTATGCTAAAGATAAACGATAATCGATAAGATTTTAGGATATCGGATTCCCTAAATGAAGCTGAGGATATGAAGCTCGAATGTATGAATGGACAAAACCATGAGCACGAGAGTCTTCAAAATCCGGGTATCCTGGACATAAAACCACAAAACACAAAACACGAGAAAGGAAGAGGCGAGCCCCCTCACATTAATTGTTAGAAAATAGATAAGAAGATAGAAACGCTTGTTTTTGTTAACCGAGTCACGAGCTTGACTCGACCCCGAATTAAGTTGTCCATGGGGAAGCAAATGGAAAAGAAAATCTCAATCGGGCTTTCATTAATGTTTGGATAAACATTAAAGCACATGAAAGTTCCATCCTGATGAGATGCCACCGGCTCTAAGTGGAGATGCCGGGGTCAAAAATGGTGTCTTCACTCCCGGTGGAGAGAAGTAAAGGAGAATCTACAGGGTAGGTGAGATACGGGAGAAAAGTCCGAATGACAAATGTGAAGGAATCGTCATCTTTAACATTTTAAGAAACAACAATCTCACCTCCCCCTGGGTAAAAACATTTGTCTTCATTAGATTCATCAAAATTGTTAATCACGGGCGCATCGGGCTCAAAATTTAAGCAAATCTCGACATCCAGTGGTTCCGGAGGAGGACGAGGAAATGACGAATCATCATAAAGATTAAAGTGAAATGATTCAAACTCAGGAAGTTCCAAAAGAGGATCATTTGAATTATCAGAAATAACAACACTAGTCAACACTCCTTGATTGGCTCAACCAAACCCAAAAAAAAAGAAACGAATCATACTCGGGAAGAGAGTTATTAGCATGAGTAGTGGTACTGCCACTTCTCGTCTCTTCCGTATCATCGCTAAAAGGCTCGAATTCGGGTAAAGAATTATCCGAATAAGAGAGAGAAGTATCGGACTTCTCAAAGAATGAATCACTATCCGTGACAGGAATAGGAAATGAAGAAGAAGACTTGAACACATGATCAGGGGTAGGGTTGTCATTCAAAGATTCGATATTAGTAATAAGACGACTAATGTTTAATAATTTCTCACGAAGAATAACGTCTTGGATTTGAAGAATATCTTCTAAGTCAAACTCGTTCTCTTCTTGATCAACATCATCACTTCTTCTAAGCTAACGTACTTGATGCCTCAAAATCAACGACATCATTACTGAGAGTACCATCATCGTTGGAATCAGATAAAATTTCAGAATGATCGCTCAAAGCATCAAAAGTGGAAGAATCTTCACCAACGGGCACATCACACGTATCGTCGGAAATACCCTCGAACTCACTTGGGATTGGGACAAGGTTCTCAACACAGACATTATAATTCGTACCGATGCTATTTCTGAATATGCTAAGAATGCTCATCCCCCATACTTAGAGAGTTATCGGGCTCCTCGGGTGTGATTGTTTTAGGCTTACTATATATAATAGTATACTTATCATCGTCATCGTCATAAAAGGTACGACGATTCCAGCTTGGACAATTAATAGTTCTGATAGTACTTCACTAATATTTTGCACATCTTCAAGGAGTTTACTCATTAATTCTTGAATATCCTCTTGTTGATATTGCTTGTCCATCTAAGCATCTTTAATTTTTCCAAAACTTTCTCAAGCTATCAATATAACCTTTGGTGTTACTCCAAAAGGTATACGACTAAACTTCCTTAAGAAGGTGCAAACGTCTTTCAAAAAGTTGTCTCTAGCTTCTTCATCATCAATCATAGAAAAATTCCAATATGGAATAAAACCTTGAGCTGCTTGCTTCTCCTTCTCTAGTTGAATTCCTTTAAGAATTTGCAAATCAATCATGAGTTTTAAGGAAGCTAATTCTCATAACTTCAGGTTGATTCTGCTCTTCTTCATAGTTTGCTTAATCCTAAGAAAATCACTCTCTCAGCTAGCAATAAAGCCATGCACTTTATCATTAGTGAGGTATATGATCATACTCCTTAAAAAGGCTTGTATAGCTTCCATTAAGACATCTCGAGCGTGCAAATTTCTACACTCGTTCTTGAGGAGGATAATTGACGGGAAACTGCGGGGGTTGAAATTGGTCAAAACCGGAAAGATTAGAATTATAGAAATCTTGGTTCATCGGTTGACACTGAAAAGTCGCATGAGGACCCCCGTAGATTCACACAAATGTATTGTTGGGGAATACATTGTGAATAGTGAGAATATTATTATCGAAATTTTGATGAATACGGTCGTGATTGTAAAGCAAACTGAACTTAGGTGAACCAATTATAACCAAAATGAGCATCGTTTCCACATAACTCACAAATATTCGTCTCGTACCTTTAAGATGATGACCGGGTTGCTATCGGAAATAATAGCAAGCCATTTTTGGCATGTTTTAAAAGCTTTTGAACTTCTGCTCGAACTTCATTTACAGCCTTGTATCATTATTAAATGACATTTCTAAGGTCGTAAATGTTATCGATTTTCAGAAGACATGCCAGAGATCCATATTTTTACTGATTTTTTTATTTTGTATTTTGTTTTTATAAAATTTTATAATAAGTGAAAAATCTTTTTGTGTTTTTGTGATTTTATATATACATATTATACATAGGACATAAGAATAGGTACCACCACTATTCTTCGGCTTCATCTGCCAGTTGTTTCAGAGTCTCAGGAGTAAAACTTCTCATCCCCAGCTTGTCGATAAGGAATTCAATTCTTTCTCGACATAGAGCCTTGGTGAAGATGTCCGCCAATTGATATTCAGTTCTGACAAAGTAAAGCTCGATGACTCCATTCTCTACTTGCTCTTTTATGATGTGATATCTGATGTCGATATGCTTTGATTGAGAATGTTGTTCATTGTTGTAGCATAAGGCAATAGTGCTTTTGTTATCATAGTACATTAGAGTTTTATTAAATCCAAGGACATAGTCGGTAAGTTGTGATCTCATCCAAAGGACTTGAGCACAACAGCCGGACAAGGGTATATATTCAACTTTCGTACTGGATATTGCAGCGCTTTTCTGTCTTTTTGATGAACAGCTAACAAGTCTGTCTCCCAACAATTGCATACTTCCAAATGTACTACGTCTTGTATCTTGACAACCCGCGTGATCAGCATCTGCAAAAGGTGTTAGAGCAATAGCATAATAACGGTTCCTCTTAGATATCGAAATATTCTTTTTACAGCATGTAGGTGCTTTTTGGTAGGACAAGCCTGATACCGAGCACACATACAGACAACATATACCAGGTCTGGTCTACTGGATGTAAGATACATAAGGGTGCCAACCATGCCACGATAATGTGTAAGATCAATGGCTTTCCCTTGTATATCCTTATCCAGTTTGGATTTCTCCACCATTGGAGTATCCACTGGGTCACAAGTTTCCATTCTGTATTTCTTAAGTGATTTTAGAGCATATTTTGATTGGTTTAAAAAGATGCCTCTAGGATTCTGTGAAATCTGTAGTCCTAGAAAAAAAATGATATTTTGCCCATCATTGACATCTTGAATTTGGAACACATTATCTCAGAAAATTTATCACATAGTTTAGTAGTAGTAGAAGTAAAAATTATATCGTCAACATAGATTTGTACCAGGAGGATATCTTTTCCTTTTCTGCTAATGAACAATGTGGGATCAACCATGCCTTTGGAGAATCCTTGGGATAGCAAAAATGATGACAATAGATCATACCATGCGCTTGGAGCCTGTTTCAACCCATATAGAGCTTTCTTCAGTCTGTACACGTGATTAGGATTGTTTGGATCCACAAATCTGTCTGATTGGCTAACGAATACTTCTTCACACAAAATGCCATTAAAAATGCCATCTTTAAATCCATCTGGTAGACGATCATATTCATATGAGCAGCAAATGCGAGAAATATCCGAACAACTTCTAGTCTAGCCACATGAGCAAAGGATTCTTCAAAATCAATTCCCTCTTCCTAAAATGAACTCCAAACCTCATTTCGCAAACTGAAACCAGAAGCATTGTCAACAAATGTGATAAGATAAAAAAAAACTCATGTTCCCATAAAACGACTCTTTAACTAGTGAGATGCTATCATAAATCAATATAAGCTCAAACGCAAATGCATAAGATATTATTAAGCTAATCGACAAAATAGAAGAGCTACAAATTTATAAAACAAAAATAAGCTAGACTATAGCTTATTATTCAAGCTTTTAATCAAAACTTATTTAGGATTTAAGGTTATAAATCGTTTAAGCTTATGAAAAGCTTATCCAATTAGAAACACTTAAACCGAAAAGAAATTTTTAGAAAAATAAAGCTGAATAATAAGCTTAGAAAATAGCTTATTGTCGAATAGCTCGAACTAGAAGAAAAGAAAATAAGCCATGAGTAAATGACTTTTAATCAACACCAACCTCCAATCATACTAATAAGCCAAAAAGTACAATAAGACAAATCCAATAATCTTACAAAAAGCTTTTACAATATTTCTAAAACTAAAATAAGCTACACCTACTCCTAAAACTAAATAAACTAAAAAGAAAGAAAATTAAATCTAACTCCTAATGATCCCAAAATGAGAGCAGTGGGTTCATTTTATAGCCAAGTTGAGGGGGAAAATTGGTAACTTTTGCTCTCATCATTGGAGTATTCACCAGCCAATCATTGCATTAAGTGTGTATAACCTCGGATCACCAAATGCGTCAAGTCTGATCCACCGTTGGTCGATGAACACGTTCCCATAGAAATTGCTTAATCGGTAAGCAGCATACAAATCGTCCGATTGCCTTTGTTTTCCAAAAAAACCGCACACTTGATAATGAATTGAGGATATATATATATATATATATATAGTATATAATTTTTCTCGCGCACGTTGACACGAATCTATTTGCTCATCCAATGTTATGCGCAGCCATGTGAGGGAGTGCAAATTTATTTCATGCAAATGATCTTGCATCATGCTATTTCATCAACTAGAAAATCAAATTTTATATCAACTTAATGGGCTTTATACTTGGGCTTTAGTTGGGCCTTGGTTGGTCTGACCCTTAGAATGGGTTACGGGCTGGCCCAATAAAATCCGAAGGCACCGTTGTTTCTCGATTTTTCATCCTCTTTCCATTTCCGTGCTCGGTTTTGTCGTCTTTGCCTTTGTTTTTATCCATTTCTTTAATATTCGTACCTGCACATACACAAACACAAAAACAAACATATATTTGCAATTTTTATTATGTTTTTGGTCTTTTGAGTTTGTTTTTCATGGTAAAAAGTATGTATAAAATAGCGAATACCAAATTCTCCCATACTAAAGTATTGCCGTGTCCTCACGCAATGTAATAAATACGCGCTTTAAACTAAGAATTCTAATCCCCCCAAACTAATCACCTTGAAAAGTAGCAAAGTGCTCATCTAAAAGAGTATTAAGGAAATCAATTAGTTAAGAAACTCCGCCGTTTTTCCAATTTCTACATTTTTCCAATTTTATGCCTATTTTCATAACTTTTCATACTTCAACACGTATAACATTTGTGTCTCATTATTCTTCGATGATACTTAGGATCCCATGGAATAAAGCAAAAATAAATCATCGCCCCAACTTTCACTTTTCCAAACTAAGCTTAAAAAACAAGATCATTATCAAGATACAAGTCATGATAATAACACTATTCTTCCTTTTTTCTCATAATATCTAATTGTGTACTTACTTTTCCCCTCCCCATAATCCTAATTTTGTATCTCTAATTTTACTTAAGGACATATACCCAAGGCCTTTAAGACTTTGTTTCGATATTTATTAATCCAAAAATAAAGCGGGACGGTTGAAAATAAAGTTTAGCTTCCACCCTTATCCTTGAAAAACCGATGAAGTGAACGAAATTTTAGCTTTTTGTTGCTTTTGCCTTAATTCATGTCATATACCCTAAGGCTCTTTAAGACATAAATAAAGTAATATTATTTACACCATATACCCTTAGGCTCTTTGAGGTGAAAATAATTAAGCAGCATAATCACTAATTTTATAAGTACCATATACCCTAAGGCTCTTTAAGGTACAAATAATTTCATGATTAGTATTACTTTTGCCATATACCCTAAGGCTCTTTAAGGCAAAAAATAATAAAATGATTAACTCTACTCATACCATATACCCTAAGACTATTTAAGGTATAAGTAAAGCAATAAACATGTGATGCATATAATAAGCCAATATTCGAATCATCGACTTCCAAATCAAAGAGAAGTTACTAAAAATTAAATTGAACCGGACAACCTTATTTATTAAATATTTATGCATATAAGTGAGACAAGCTAATGGGAGAAAAAGCCACAATTAATACTTATGAGCCTTAAAGAAATCCAACTATTCCACGTTTAATATCATGACTTATAATCAACTCTACCACTTCTTGTTCTTCGCAATTTAAAATCTCTAAGAAAGAGACTCACGAATGCTTAGCCTAGCGAATTAAGATTGGCACTTTAACAAGTCACATAGACTGGCAACAATCTTTATTCTAATAAATCGAGTTCGGCATAATGGATAAGCCTACACAAGACTAGCAACAAACTCGATTTAAATATGTTAAGGAAAAAGCTAAGGTATAAAACCGGTTGGATCAAAATTTATTTCTTGTTCTCACCTTTATTTGTGTCACAACACTTATTACATTACTTTATCCAACATTTTTTAGCTTCTTATAGCACACATTTTTTTTTTTAATTTTGCTATTTCACAATAATATCACATATTTTTGGTGGAAAAACGGGTTACGTGAGAACAACGGTTGCAGGTATAATCAAATCGATAGATTCCCCCCATACTAAAACTACACATTGTCCTCAATGTGAAATTGTCACCCCCATACTAATTTCAAGGCATAATTCAAGTATTAAGGGTTCTCTACGCAAATCTAAAGCCATTTATTAAGTATGCTAAAGATAAACGATAATCGATAAGATTAGGATATTGGATTCCCTAAATGAAGCTGAGGATATGAAGCTCGAATGTATGAATGGACAAAACCATGAGCACGAGAGTCTTCAAAATCCGGGTATCCTGGACATAAAACCACAAAACACAAAACACGAAAAAGGAAAGAGGCGGGCCCTCTCACATTAATTGTTAGAAAATAGAAAAGAAGATAGAAACGCTTGTTTTTGTTAACCGAGTCACGAGCTTGACTCGACCCCGAATTAAGTTGTCCATGGGGAAGCAAATGGAAAAGAAAATCTCAATCGGGCTTTCATTAATGTTTGGATAAACATTAAAGCACATGAAAGTTCCATCCTGATGAGATGCCACCGGCTCTAAGTGGAGATGCCGGGGTCAAAAATGGTGTCTTCACTCCCGGTGGAGAGAAGTAAAGGAGAATCCACAGGGTAGGTGAGAAACGGGAGAAAAGTCCGAATGACAAATATAAAGGAATCGTCATCTTCAACATTTTGAGAAATATTAATCTCACCTCCCCCTGGGTAAAAACGTTCGTCTTTATTAGATTCATCAAAATTGTTAATCACGGGCGCATCGAGCTCAAAATTTAAGCAAATCTCAACATCCGGTGGTTCTGGATGAGGAAGAGAAAATGACGGATCATCATAAAGATTAAAGTGAAATGATTCAAACTCAAGAAGTTCCAAAAGAGGATCATTTGAATTATCAGAAATAACAACGCTAGTCAACCCTCCCTGATTGGGCTCAACCTCAAAAAGAAACGAATCATACTCGGGAAGAGAGTTATTAGCATGAGTAGTGGTTCTGCCACTTCTCGTCTCTTCCGTATCAT
The DNA here is from genome assembly GCA_026074375.1 of Tanacetum coccineum. Lineage (NCBI taxonomy): Eukaryota > Viridiplantae > Streptophyta > Magnoliopsida > Asterales > Asteraceae > Tanacetum > Tanacetum coccineum. The sequence continues at coordinate 48,791 of BQNB010030010.1, forward strand.
CGCTAAAAGGCTCGAATTCGGGTAAAGAATTATCTGAATAAGAGAGAGAAGTATCAGACTTCTTAAAGAATGAATCAATATCCGTTACAGGAATAGGAAATGAAGAAGAAGACTTGAACACATGATCAGGGGTAGGGTTGTCATTCAAAGATTCGATATTAGTAATAAGACGACTAATGTTTAATAATTTCTCACGAAGAATAACGTCTAGGATTTGAAGAATATCTTCTAAGTCAAACTCTTTCTCTTCTTGATCAACATCATCACTTCTTCTAAGCTAACGTACTTGATGCCTCAAAATCAACGACATCATTACTGAGAGTACCATCATCGTTGGAATCAGATAAAATTTCAGAATGATCGCTCAAAGCATCAAAAGTAGAAGAATCTTCACCAACGGGCACATCACACGTATCGTCGGAAATACCCTCGAACTCACTTGGGATTGGGACAAGGTTCTCAACACAGACATTATAATTCGTACCGATGCTATTTCTGAATATGCTAAGAATGCTCATCCCCCATACTTAGAGAGTTATCGGGCTCCTCGGGTGTGATTGTTTTAGGCTTACTATATATAATAGTATACTTATCATCGTCATCGTCATAAAAGGTACGACGATTCCAGCTTGGACAATTAATAGTTCTGATAGTACTTCACTAATATTTTGCACATCTTCAAGGAGTTTACTCATTAATTCTTGAATATCCTCTTGTTGATATTGCTTGTCCATCTAAGCATCTTTAATTTTTCCAAAACTTTCTCAAGCTATCAATATAACCTTTGGTGTTACTCCAAAAGGTATACGACTAAACTTCCTTAAGAAGGTGCAAACGTCTTTTAAAAAGTTGTCTCTAGCTTCTTCATCATCAATCATAGAAAAATTCCAATATGGAATAAAACCTTGAGCTGCTTGCTTCTCCTTCTCTAGTTGAATTCCTTTAAGAATTTGCAAATCAATCATGAGTTTTAAGGAAGCTAATTCTCATAACTTCAGGTTGATTCTGCTCTTCTTCATAGTTTGCTTAATCCTAAGAAAATCACTCTCTCAGCTAGCAATAAAGCCATGCACTTTATCATTAGTGAGGTATATGATCATACTCCTTAAAAAGGCTTGTATAGCTTCCATTAAGACATCTCGAGCGTGCAAATTTCTACACTCGTTCTTGAGGAGGATAATTGACGGGAAACTGCGGGGGTTGAAATTGGTCAAAACCGGAAAGATTAGAATTATAGAAATCTTGGTTCATCGGTTGACACTGAAAAGTCGCATGAGGACCCCCGTAGATTCACACAAATGTATTGTTGGGGAATACATTGTGAATAGTGAGAATATTATTATCGAAATTTTGATGAATACGGTCGTGATTGTAAAGCAAACTGAACTTAGGTGAACCAATTATAACCATAATGAGCATCATTTCCACATAACTCATAAATATTCATCTCGTACCGTGGTTGTGGAGGGTAGTCGGAAAAATTAAGGACCATGATAACAAATTCCTCCATAAAGCATATTTCCACACCTTTCGCAATTACATTGTCGACAAATCGAACCATCTAAAGGACCTCCACACCCGTAGCAACTAGGTTGGTAATATGATGACATGTCGAATAATTAAACTAATATAAAGAGGAAAAAGAAGAAAGAATTAAACGAGTAAGAGGATCGAGAAGAATATTTATAGATTTTTCAAATAATACATAAAGAAAATAAAAATAAGAAAATATTTTTGTTTCACCGAATAATCAATAAACTTAGGGTAACTCCCTTAAGTGAAATTCACAAAAGAGGTGCGCCATTTTCGTAAGTGACACAAGACGGTTACTTTTGTTTTTTCGATTTTTTTAGTTTTTGATTATTTAATATATATACACAAAAATTGAGAAAGTAAAGTATTATATATATATATATATATATATATATCATTTAAAATAGAAGAAAAATATTCACTAACAGAAAGCGATAACTTCACGAGGAAGGTTCTTCAAAACACTAATCTTCGAACGAAACATGATAGTCGTAACACACTTCCCCGGCAACGGCGCCAAAAATTGGTTGTATGTCCGAACACACTATATATAAAATATAATATATAAGTATATAAGGATTAGACAATTATAGTATAGATAGTATTTTCCGTCGGGTTTGAGAAATAAACTTTTAACCAAAGTTGTCTTAAAAACCTCCCAGGTCGTTTCCTCGGCGAAGCGTGAATTGAAAAACGAAAACGTTCGTGATCGCGCGTTTTAAAACGAGACAAATAAGCAAGCATAAATAAATTTAAAATTTTTAAATTGCAACTCTAAAAATAAATCCTACATCTAAAACATTATATTTTTATTTATTTATTTTTATTTTTTTATTTATATTTTTTTATTTTTTATTTTTTTCTTTTAAAAACTTTAATCTAAATAAATGTCGCAAATTAATAATCTCTAATCATATTTTAAAATCCGTACATAACTCTAACACTAAATAGGCAAATAAAGTCAACGTATCTAATATGCCAAACGTTATAACATCAAAAGATAAAATAAGTCTACACTAAGCATGGCAAAAATCAAATAGGCAAACATATTTTAAAACGATAAAATAAATCTACTCTAAGAATTGAAAAAGGATTAGAAAATGGAACCAAATTGAAGACCCGCAAATAAAAGAAAACCACCCAATTTATTTAGCTAAAACAAATAGTCAAATTCGGTCTAGCTAAATAAACCCAAGCTCCACGCCTCATGAGATGACCGATACCATTACGAAATACAATTTAAACAAACTTGTTAACTAAAATAATGTCTATTGTATACAAATTCTCTATAATAAATCAAATTGCAACTTTCTTATTTTTTTTTATTGTTGGATCCACGTTAGGCTAGGCCCAAATCAGATTTTCTAATTTTGAACTTAACAACAAATTGACTGGAAAAACAAAAGTTTGCAACATGAATATTGTTACGCTAGAAACGAACTTCAATTTGAAAGCAGTGACATTAATAAGCAATCTAACGCAATCCCCAATATTCGATTTAAGCACTTTAATATCTAAATGAGATCAAAATGAACTCCAAACCTCATTTGCGCAAACTGAAACCAGAAGCATTTTCAAACAAATTTGATAAGATTAAAAAAAAACTCATGTTCCATAAACGACTCTTTAACTATGTTGAGATGCTATCATAAATCAATATAAGCTCAAACGCAAATGCATAAGATATTATTAAGCTAATCGACAAAATAGAAGAGCTACAAATTTATAAAACAAAAATAAGCTAGACTATATCTTATTATTCAAGCTTTTAATCAAAACTTATTTAGGATTTATGGTTATAAATCATTTAAGCTTATGAAAAGCTTATCCAATTAGAAACACTTAAACCGAAAAGAAATTTTTAGAAAAATAAAGCTGAATAATAAGCTTAGAAAATAGCTTATTAAAAAGCTTATTGTCGAATAGCTCGAACATAAGAAAAGGAAATAAGCCATTGTAATACTTTAATCAACACCAACCTCCATATCATTAACTAATAAGCCCAAAAGTACAATAAGACAAATCCAATAAGCTCACAAAAAGCTTTTACAATATTTCTAAAACTAAAATAAGCTACACCTACTCCTAAAACTAAATAAACTAAAAAGAAAGAAAATTAAATCTAACTCCTAATGATCCTGAAATGAGAGGAGTGGGTATTTTATAGCAAGTGAGGGGGGAAAGATTGGTAAACTTTTGCCCTCGTCATCATTGGAGTATACACAGCCAATCATTGCATTAAGTGTGTATAACCTCGGATCACCAAATGCGTCAAGTCTGATCCACCATTGGTCGCATGACACGTGTCCCATTAGAATTGCTTAAATCGTAAGCAGCATTACAAATCGTCCGATTGCATTTGTTTTCAAACGCAACACTTTGAAAATGAATTGAGATATATATATATATTTTTCTCGCCACGGGCACTGAAGTCTATTGCTCAACCATGTTAGTGGCGCAGTCATGTGAGAGGATTGCATTTTTATTTCATGGCACATATCTTGCATCATGCTTATGTCATCAACTAGAAAATCAAATTTTATATCAACTAAATGGGCTTTATACTTGGGCTTTAGTTGGGCTTTGGTTGGTTCGACCTATAAAATGGGTTACGGGCTGGCCCAATAAAATTCGAAGGCACCGTTGTTTCTCGATTTTTCATCTTCTTTCCATTCCCGTGCTCGGTTTTGTCGTCTGCCTCTGTTTTTATCCATTTCTTTAATATTCGTACCTGCACATACACAAACACAAAAACAAGCATATATTTGCAATTTTTATTATGTTTTTGGTCTTTTGAGTATGTTTTTCATTGTAAAAGGTATGTATAGAATAGCGAATACCATCCGCCAACTGATATTCCGTTCTGACAAAGTAAAGCTTGACGACTCCATTCTCCACTTGCTCTTTTATGAAGTGATATCTGATGTCGATATGCTTTGATGGAGAATGTTGAACATTGTTGCAGCATAAGGCAATAGCGCTTTTGTTATCACAATACATTGGAATTTTATTAAATTCAAGGCCATAGTCAGTAAGTTGTGATCTCATCCAAAGGACTTGAGCACAACAGCCGAATAAAGCTATATATTCAGCTTATGTACTGGATATTACAGCGCTTTTCTGCCTTTTTGATAACCAGCTAACAAGTCTGTCTCCCAACAATTGCATACTTCCAGATGTACTACGTCTTGTATCTTGATAACCCGCATGATCAACATATGCAAAAGCTATTAGAGCAATAACAGGATCATTCGAGTACCATAGTCCCTGATTGACAGTTCCTCTTAGATATTGAAAGATTCTTTTTACAACATGTATGTGTTTTTCGGTAGGACGATCTTGATACCGAGCACACATACAGACAGCATATACCAGGTCTGGTCTAATGGATGTTAGATACATAAGGGTGCTAACCATGCTACGATAATGTGTAGGATCAATGTCTTTCCCTTGTGTATCCTCATCCAGTTTAGATTTCTCCACCATTGAAGTATCCACTGGGTCACAAGATTTCATTTCGTATTTCTTAAGTGATTCTAGAGCATATTTTGATTGGTTTAAAAAGATGCCTCTAGCACTCTGTGAAATCTGTAGTCCTAGAAAAAAAATGATATTTTGCCCATCATTGACATTTTGAATTTGGAACACATTATCTCATAAAACTTATAACATAGTCCAGTAGTAGTAGAAGCAAAAATTATATCGTCAACATAGATTTGTACCAGGAGGATATCTTTGCCGTTTCTGCTAATGAACAATGTGGGATCAACCGTGCCTTTAGAAAATCCTTGGGATATAAAAAACGATGATAATAGATCATACCACATGCGTGGAGCCTATTTCAACCCATATAGAGCTTTCTTCTGTCTGTACACGTGATTAAGATTGTCTAGATCCACAAATCCGTCCGGTTGACTAACGTAGACATTTTCACGCAAAAATGCCATTCAAAAATGCCATGTTTACAACCATCTGGTAGACGATCATATTCATATGAGCAGCAAACGCAAGAAATATCCAAACAGCTTCTAGTCTAGCCATAGGAGCAAAGGATTATTTAAAATCAATTCTCTCTTCCTGACGGTATCCACGAGCTACCAATCTAGCCTTACTTTTTCAAGATTCCCCCCAATTCATCTAATCTGACCTTATATATCTATTTTAAGGTAATAACCATCACTTTATTTGGACAAGGAACGAGTTCCCAGACTTCAAGACGTTCGAATTCATTTATCTCTTCTTGCATTGCCTCAATCCAGCATGACTGAGTTAGTGCATCTTTATACGTCTTAGGTTCAACTGAAGTTAGGAAGGTATCATAGTAGCAGGACAAGGCTTGTTCGTGTAGTTAGAGTCTTGTAGAAACTGGGTCTATAAGGGTCACCAGGTATGTTATGTAACGATGATCTTGTTGTCCATTACTGAGGTTTCTGAGATTGGGGCCATCAAGTATACAGTAGTAATAATAACATCTTATGATAGCGGACTCTTCATAAACAGTTTCTAGAATTGGAATGCCAAAATAAGGATCGTTACTCATATGTGCAACCTCAAGATAGTGTGACTCTTCTTCAGCGCTGAGAGGAATTGTTTGGGATTGTGATTGTGGAGTGGTTTGTGAGGTACTTAGCGAGGGTGCATCTTGATTAACAATTTTTAAGGAAGGTGAACCGGTTGACTCAACAGGAGCTGGAGCTTCTTCTATAAGAACTGGAGAGGCAACGCTAGCTGGAGGAGAGAAGAACTCATCAAACACTAGTTGAAACATAAGATCCCATTCATGCCTCTGATGGTGGTACAAACGATGCTGAAGGAGGAGGGTTTAGAACAAGTCCTGAACAGGGTGTTGCATGAGTCATTTCATGAAGCGCAGGTTCTAAACTGCTTTGTTCAGAAGCCATTGCCGTCAACTCATTAAAATCGACATGTATGGTTTTAATTATTTTTTGG
>BQNB010030011.1:0-15000 GCA_026074375.1 Tanacetum coccineum
GTTTGTGTGGGGAGTGAATGTGAGGGTAGCATAGACACCCGAATAATCGTAGGCGAGAGTAATTGGGTGTTTTGGGGCAAGAGACTCTAAGTTGCATGCCATGTTTGGCAAAGAGGGTGTGAAGTCGGTTGTTACCGAACTCACCGCCATGATCACATTGGAAGCTTTTTATTTCGTATTTGAATTGGTTTTTAACATAATTACGAAAGTGCAAAAATTTATCGAACATGTCAGACTTTGAACGAAGAGGGTATATCCATAGATACTGAGAGAAATGATCAAGGACTAAGACATAATATTTAAAACCACTAGAACTAATAATGGGAGATGTCCATAAGTCAGAATGAATAATATCAAAACAATGTTCAACAATAGAATCCGAACTATGAAAGGGAAGCTTCACATGTTTGCCAAGTTGGCAAGCGTGACAGATATGTGAAGTCTTTTCTTTATTACAAGAAATAAAACGACTAGAGACAAGCGAACGTAGCACATAATCACCCGGATGTCCGAGGCATTGATGTCACGTAAAAGCACTTGTCGAGAGAAACGCAATAGGAGAAGTTGACGGCTTGGTAACTGGATAGAGATCGTCCAAACTGTCACATCAAAGAAGGATATGACGAGTCAAGTAATCCTTCATAGAAAAACCAAAGGCGTCAAATTCAATAGTACAATTATTGTCACTAGTGAACTGACGAACATAAATGAGATTTTTAATTATATTAGGGGTTACAAGAACATTATGAAGATGAAGTGGGCGATGATGGAAAGGAATAATGCTATGGCCTGTGTTGGTGACGGGAATAGACTTGCCATCACCAACGTGAACATATCGAAATAAGCGTTTATCAAAAATGATACTTAAATTACTTGCATTAAAATTTAAATGAGAAGAGGCACCTGTATCCATGTGCCAAGTCGGGTCTTGTAGCGGCATAGTGCTAAACGCATTTGGTAATTAGAGCAAAAACCGATCCTCTCATAATTTCTCTCTAAAAAGGCGGCAGCGAACAAATAATCTAATCGTGGGAGATCAAACTTGTGTTATACAACGTTTTTGCAAACATATAGTTAAAGTGTGACTCAAACGTGTTTAAACCAAGATTAACCAATAGGTTTTTGAGTATTGCATAACTTTCGTACAACGTGAGTATAGTTTTTGCAATCGAGTTCGAAGACAAGGCACGTTACGGGTTCGTCTCATTCAAGTTAAGGGTGTTTACAAGGTGACTTAAGATCGCGATCAACCGGTCACTTCCGTTTTTCGGTTCCGGTGCGCTGTTAACGTCACAAGAAGCTTAACAAAGAAGAAGAAACAAAATACGTGCATGAATATTTTTACATATGTTTAAAACAAGCAGAAGAACCCGCGCGTTGCGGCGGGACTAATTTTTTCCCGAATAATTTTTTTTACGTTTCGGGGGGTTTTTTTTGGGCGATACGTTATGGCGGGGCTAATTTTTAATATTTTCTTTTTGTGTGTGATTCGGGGAAAAAAATTTTGCGTTGGGACGGGCTAATTTTTTCCCGAATATTTTCTTTTTTTGGGACGGCTTTGTAAATTTTTTTACGGGAATTTTTGTGTAAGAAAATCGTAAATAGTTAAAAGGTGAGGGTCCGTTTTGTATTTTTTTTTACTTTGGGCCAGATTTTAGGCTATTTTTGGGGTTTTTTTTGGCTAATTTTTTCCTGGATATTTCCTTCTTTTGTACGATTCGGGAATTTTTTTTTGCGTTGGGACGGGTTAATTTTTCCCGAATATTTTCTTTTTTTGGGACGGTTCGATATCTTTTTTTTGGGCCAGATTTTGGGCCACATTTTATGCGAATTTTAGGCTAGTTTGTCGACAAATGTGTATATTAGTAATAATTTTTTTTATATGGCTTATGTGTTGGGCCTCATGTTTAAAGTGTTGTTTTTTTTGCTATATGGGTTTTTTTTAATATAATGGGTTGTACGTTTGTGACCATATCGATTATTTTAAAGTTATTAGGTATCGAAGATGTTTCCGCGGGTATTTTTTTATCTGAATAAATCAGAACTTTTGTAATATTTTTTTTCCTCCTACTTTGTGCATACAAATTTAAAAAAAACAAAAAAAAAATTAAAAAAAATAAAAAAGAAAACCCAAAATCAGGCTGACTCAAAATGGGAGCCCGATACTGTAGCACTGTGGCCCACTGTCAAAACAACAGTGGATTTGTCCACAAATGTGTTATATATTAATTTGATTCTTCACTTTTTTAACCTTTAGTTTTCAAAACTTTTTCACTTTTAACCTTAGTCTCAAAAGATTTCAATTTTAGCCCTTAGTTAATAATCACTTTTGCTATTAATCCTTAGTTTTTAAAAGATTTTTAATTTTAACCTTTTACTTCTAGTCATTTTTACTTCTAGACTTTTATTTTCAAACATTTTGACTATTAGTCATTTAGTTTTAATTGTTTGCACCGTTAGTCCTTATCACTTATTTTTTAACGATCGTTAGCCATTATAACTTGAAAGTAATTTCACCGTTAGTCCTTCATTACAAAGCTATTGCACCGTTAGTCCTTGTTTCAAGTTTTCAAACAAATCGTTAACAACAACTCAAGCACTTCGATTAAAACAACGATTCATTGACAACAAACCACAACTACATCACTTTATCTACTTAAGATCCTTCATCATTTCACACTTATCATTCTAAACATTCATCTTGTGTAATACAACTAAAGACACTTTGTCTTCGTGTTCGGATTCGGAAGAAGAATTGCTGCAAACAACTGCAAGATAGACTGAGAGAAACGAAAGAAACATGCTTAATCTTCTTTGAACGAATCAAGAAACACTTGCAATGTCTCCAAGATATAAGGTTTGCTTGCACGGGAACCGAAGTAGGATTTAAACAGGCATTTAGACTATTCTTTGTTGACGTACATGACATGTTTAGACAAAAGTTGCTCCACAATATAGATCACTTATAGAAACAACTTGAAAAAGAATATCAACATGAGTGTGACTCAAAGAAATATTTTCAAGTGATTCAGACACAATTTGAGACCTTATTTACCTTGAAAAGATTGATTATTCGGATAAGGAAAGTCAAGACTTGAAAAGAGCTTCAAAGAATACACAGGCAAAGAACTTCAAACTTTCAAAAGTGAGTTGATCTACTACATGGATGCAATCGAGATGCTAATAGATAAAAGAGCACTTCATGAAAGTGAATGGCCGATGAAAGCATAAGAGGTTCATGTACTAAAACAGATTGAGAAAAGGTTGAATGAAAGAAAGATGCAAACACAAGAGGAAGTAGTCACTGAGAGTACAACATTGGATGCTAGTTTAGTCATTTAGGGTACAACATTAGATCCTAGTTTGGTCACTGAGGGTATAGCATTGGATGCTAGTTTGATTGCTAAGGAAAGCATAGTTGACTCCAATACATCGTCAAAGCAGCTGGATGAAAGCAGCTGTTCAGGAAATGATGCAGATGCTGAAACAATTCTAGCCGATTCAGATGCTTCTGACACTGTTGATATCAGACCTTCATATGACAGTGACACAACGTCTGAGGTACATCATGATACATTTGAAAACGTGTTGCAAATAAGACACAAAGTTATGAACAACCTGACTCTATTTCCGACACATGTGGTGAATGATAATAACAGTGATATTATTTCTCATATACCAGATATGGATCCTAATAAAGATAATGAAGGACATGATTATGTGGGTAATGAGAAACGACATGTTTTATGTGCTTCCTTTGTCAATCACGAAGCTCAAAAAGCGAATGCCTTTTTGACAAAAGAGATTGAGAGATATAAAGAAAAACAAAACCATTTTGCAAAAGATAAGACAAATTGATGCGTATTTTCTTTTAAATAAAAACACGTCAGGTTTTAAATTTATAAAACCCGATCTACCTATCACGCACTAACGGACAAAGAACCTGATCGTTTGTGGTATAGTCGGTAAATCCGAGGTCGTCCCAAGAGCTAGTGTATTTTTTTTAATTTGAAAGGTGTCACGATTAAAAACAATGATTTAAAAGATTTGATAATAAAAAGACAGTAAATAAATAAAAGCAATTAAAGACAGATAAGAGATCGATAGGAGAAAGTGTACTAGCCTAGCTATTTCATTATTATCTAGTTATGACCTTGTTTCACGTGCAATGTATAATTACTAACTGTTTAGTGGTCATAAATTTGATAAGGTCGTTAATTACCCCGTCCCTTACCCTATGCCTTCTAAATCCCAACTACCGCGGTCGTATCTAGCTAGGCGAATTTAGTTAATAGTGATTGAACCACAACTACCCTTATGACCCGATTATTTAAACCCAGCCACTAGGTTTCTTGTCTTTTATAAGTATATAGCTTATTAAAGGCGGTGAGTGGTGTGCCCCCATACACTCAGGACAGTTGCTAACATGCCCCTCGTAAACCCCTGCCTAAAGTTACCAATGGTTAGTTCCTATCCTCCCTCGGATAGGCCCAGGGGAATCCCCAACAAATTCGATACTACAAAACTACAAGGATCGCATAACAGGCATAAGGATATCCTAAACAGTTAATAATTAAGACAGGAAACAAGCATAACAACGATAATAACTACATAACTAGGCTAGCACTAAAGTGCTTAGCCACTTATAGCAACAACACAGGAGAATAACATAAAGATAATGATCATATTCATCATGAAATTCTTACAATGATCGAAGATATGAATGATTAATACAAATTACAATAAAAATACAAATTCTCCCGCTTTGTTGAAGTACAGGCCAAATGCTGGCCCCTTGATACTCCCAAAACCGACCTAAGACCTGTAGTGGATTGTGGTGTGAAGAGATGTGTCAGATTTGAGGTTTGGAGCCCTTTATTTATACTATTCGACCTATTTACGGCGTAACCTATACAGGGGGTTACGCCGTAAAGTCTTCCGATGCACTTTCCTTCTATAAATTGCACTACTTAGGGCGTAAGGGGGACAATGCGTTATGCCGTAAGCCTTTATTTATGAATATTCTAAAATGCGCCTATGAGGTTTACGGCGTAAGGGAGACAAAGTGTTACATCGTAAACTCCTTTTTCCCAAAATACTTAGAAACATGTCGGCTTCTAACCTTCATCGAATATTTACTCATTACAGTGTAATCTCTAGGTGGGTTTACGCCGTAAGCTTCAGTAATTCCAGCTTCCTTTAATAACATAGTTTACGATGTAAGGCATACATCCTTTTACGCCATAAACTCCTTCAAACATGTGATGCGCAGGGTCGCAACACCAAAGTATTACAACCCCACCAGGCAGAGTGCCTGATCGTTGTTGTGTAGTATAGGTAAGGCTCGGGGGTTGTTATCGTTCTCTAGGGGAATAGTGTGGGAGGTCCGTGTCGCACTTACAGAAGGTCTAGAGGTGGGATGGAAGATTATTTTTGTGTTTTTATGAAAGCAAATAAAAATAAAAATATATTGGTGGTGGTTTGAATAATTAAAACTAAAATTAAACAAAATAAAATAACAATTAAATTAAAGTAAATTTGGAGACGCGTATGATGAGTGAATCGTGTCTACCTAATCATGCACTACTCCCTACAATGTTCATCCCGTTATCATGTTGCCCATCACACCATGTTGATTAAATGTGTAAGTGTTCTCCTAAAGCGCTAGCCCCCCAGTATAGTGGTATGTGGACATTTACCAAAAGATCTATTCATGTGTAATAAGTCACCCAAATTAGGGACAACTTTTCCTATTCCACATGCATGTACAAATACTTAAATGATACGGCCAGGTAAGATACAAGCTACGGTCGAGGCTACGGCCAAATACGGCCAGATAGACATGCTCCTATGGTCGAGGTATCATCTTTTTAAACACCCATGTTTCCCTAGACATATCAACACCCAGTATAGATAGCCGGATGGTTTTCTAGAGCCTAACATGCACACAATTAAACAAGAAGCAACAATCAAACAAGAATCACATCATAAGTTTCATGCAATCATAGATAAACACTTAATGAATTAGCCAGACATAGCAATAGAGACACAAGAACAATCAGTCAAACAAAACATAGACACAATGAAAGATAGATTGAATAAACCTTCATCTTCAATTGAATGTGATGATTACAAAAGGTGTATTAGGGTTGTAAGAACCCTAAAGACAACCTTAATGGCTGCATAATTCGTCACTCTAAAAACCCTATTTTTGTATGTATTTTTGTCTCTGTTCGTCTCTCTGTTTAGGGTAAAAGTCGCGTGTATATATAGGCATCCGGGTCCTAGACGACATCTGTGTAAAGTCAGACGGCGTCTGGCCGTCGAATCTTCTAGGGTTTCTTGGGCTAACAGAATCCAGACGGCGTCTGATGGTTTCTCAGATGGCGTCTATAGCTACTGTTCAGCTGGTCTTAGATGTTTTCAAGAACTTCGTGTCTTCATGTCCCAGCTCCATCCGAACTTCATCCATTAGTCTTGAAATGCCCCGAAAAGCTTCCAAAACATCTCTATTTGCTCCAAGTGCTTCCAAATTGCTAAAAGCACAAAAAGAAAGGATTTAGGGCGTTTTAAGGCACATTTGGGTATATATGGGGGTTAAATGACCCCGAAAATACGTATGAAATGACACCTCATCATACATCCCTACACTTAGGATTTGCTTGTCCTCAAGCAAATGGGCTTTTCTACATAGGATAGTGTTAATGCAAGTAATGTCTAAAAACGTTATTTACATCTTTCGATCTCTTTGTGTTTTGATACTCACAAAATGTAAAAACATCTTATTGATAAAGATAAACGTTAAACGAATTATTAATCGTTAATATCCATTTGGTTATAAATCACTTAAGGTAAGTAAACAAATCATGAAACTTGTTGAATGATCAAGGATTAATCCTTTTTGTCCTAAACCTCACATTTAACAAAACGTGACAAAACATTTTCAAGAAATACATTTTATAAAATTTCTTTCAATTTAAGAAAATGTTTTATTCAAATAATAAATTTGAATTTTGAAATATGGTTTCCCCCCCCCCCATTCTAGTTAAAACTTGAACCAGAAAAATTTCCCCCACTAAAGGACAAAAAGAGGAGCGTCCTACTAAGGACGGTTTCTTATAGGGGGGACGGTTCCTTATCGATATTGAACCGTCCCTAGGTATAAGGAACCGTCCCCTAGACTACGCTCCTCCTTCTCTGCCTATAAATACTGGATCATTTCATATCCCAATTAACCTTTTTGGACACCACTTTTTCAGTTTCTAAAGTCTTCTTAATACTTTCTATATTCTTGATCATTCACTTAGTTAATCATGGTTTAACAAGTGATTACCTCCCTTCTTTCTTTCCTTTTCATGTCCAATGAGAAGAACACTCACATCCTTGTGTAGTGTTAGAGGTTCTAGTCATAAAATGATCCATGAAGAAATCATGTTTATCCACCTCTTTATTCTTGTATTTTTGTGTAGATCCAAGTGTTTGTATACCTTGGAGATGTTGTATGTGAGTCATTGGTAATGATCTTTGTAGTTGTGTGTTGATCCAAGTAGTGGTATAGCTTGGATGGGTTGTATGGATGTTGGGGTTGATACTTTAGTCATCAAAGTATCTGTTGTGTTAGATTGGTTCTACCTAGGATTAGAATTCGACATTTAGCTTAGTGTCAGTAAAAAATGTAAGCAAAGTGTACGGTTTTCTCCGCCTTGAAGGGAGCTTGTTGGCATAGTTAAAATCTCAAGTAGGATACTCGAGGAGTGGAGTAGGGCGAAGAAGAGCTTTATGGCCGAACCACTATAAATCTTGGTGTCTTGGTTTGATCTTTCTATCTTTTTCTTTTACATTACCATTGTGTTATTATTATTTATAATTTAGATCTCATGTTTATTTATTACATCAAGTGATATCACATAAATCACGAATATAAAGTTTCATAAATATAAGTTATACAAACTTATAAAAAGATCCTTAAACAAACAAAGGTTTAAAAATGTTAAAATTGTGAAACTATTCATCCCCCCCTTCTAGTTACTAAAGATAGTTCTTCAAGGGGTCATTTAACTTAATAATAAAAATAATTTACAACAAAAATTAGATAGACCAAAGTTGGTAAAGCACAGATCTTACACGCTAGCACTTCAGGGATAAGTGTTTGGTTTTCTTCATCACAAGATGCATGATGTAATACAATGGGGATGGGAAAAGTAACACTCATTACCTGTCGTATCATATAGGTTACAATAGGCTTGAGAAAGGATCAAACTTCTACTGCTATGGCGTAAACACCTAGTATTTACCATCAAAGATGTCTTTCAAAGGGTTATGATGTTGGGGCTTAGGGTTCGGATGCACCGTTATGGATAGACATGGGATTTTTGTGTGGCAAGTCAATCGTTTACAAACGATACATACAACATTGCTTAAGACAAGACCCGACCTTCCCAATTTCAATATACAACACTTCCTTCATATACAACAAATGATACATACAATACTCTACAATAGAGCTATTTTTTTGCTTTTCTCTTTTTTTTTTGATATTTTTTTGGACATGATGAACAAAGCATAATATACAAAGGGGATTTATAACACATCCCTACACTTGTGTTTTACTAAAACTCATTATTACTCCTAATGACCCGAATTAGAAGAGTCAAAAACTTGGAGCCTTCATTAAGCACATATGGGGGTAATAGGATCTCTTCCCCATTTTTTGATAATATATGGACTACCATGAGTCATGTCCAATCCAAAACTATATACAAATACCTTTCTTGACTAAGCAACACGATTAACTTGGTGTTTACAAAGGGCGACACAATAATGCACTAAAAATGAGTGCATACACAGAGGGCTAAGGCGATTTGGTTGTAACATATAATGGGGTGTAAACAACGTTCTTCATTAATAGTTCGAAATTCTCTAGAAAATCATGAGAACCACGAAAAGACAGGCTTAGAGGGTTGCACTAGGGGTGTCTTGCATTATGGATGTGTATAAGTATGGGATGTTGGGAGAATTATGTGATCGATGTGATCAACATAATTACACAAATATCTATAGGCTTACCTAAAAGGTTATCCTAGTGCCTCTTATCATTTAGTAAAATACTAATTTAAACGAATCTAATCTCACTTGCGGTCTTGAAATGTATCACAATGCTAAGTTCTAGAAGCTATAATGCTACGGGTACACTCACATAGTCTTAATAAGACTATCTTAAACACCAATGATGGGTGTTCGAATCCTAAGGTCTAAAGGCTACCTCACATTTTTGGGGGTGGGGTGATAGGGTAGTGCTAGCAATGCAATTCATATCCAATGGGACGCCTTACGGACTAGGTTTTCTCCTCTTTAGGTCATAAAAATAATTTTATCTTTGGGTTAAATCAGCCTTTTTCAATTTTCTCTAATAGTCGTAAACCAATAGCCTCTATTCGTCACATACACACTCGTAAAAACGAGATAGATACGTGGGAATTCATGAGGATCCATATTCGAGTAAAACCAAAGGATATATTAAAACTATGGGTCGGTATTATTACTCATCATTTCAAGGAACAAGCAAATCCAAATAGAAGAGTAGAATCAAAGGCTCTTTTTATATCCCCCCTCCCTCTAACTTAAGGTGAACATTGACATCAATATTCTAAAAAGTGGAATGCGGAAATGAAATTAAAGAGTCAAGAGAAACTAATACTCCCCTAGATTAAGCGAATTTAGATGGAAGCTTGATAGTCGGGTTAAATCTTCATCCAATAGTCTTCAACTAGTCGTCCATCATTCGGGATAATCTTTATTGTAAAGGTTCTTCTCTAATATAACCTGAAAATCAAAGACATCAGACACAACCCCGCATAAAATCTACGGTAAAAAGTGCGGTACAACCTTTGTAATACCACAAGATGGTTTATTCTTTATTTGCAAGAAAAGTAAATGATAGATGTATGGTTATTCTGTTAGTCTTGGCCTGCAAATCCTTAGAAAATTTACAAGTTTTAGAAAGTTAGGCAAAAGCATTCAATTTAATATTTGGAAAATGAGAATTTCCTGTAGCTGGCCCTAGACGGCGTCGGGTAAAACCTCAGACGGTGTCTATGGCTACTGGAACTCTGGTGATTGTCAGATACAGCTACAGACGGTGTCCAGAAAATTCCAGACGGCGTCTATAGCTACTGGAAGATTTTCTGAATTCATTTTTGAAAGAAATTTTCTGCGCGTTTCTTACAAGTATTTCCTTTGGAGAGATTTTACTGCAAAAGCCAAGAGAAACATCAAACCATACATGTGACTCGATAACATAAACAATTAACATGTGTTTGTATCAAAATTACAAGTTTCCCTACACTTATTTCTTTTCATGATGTCCCTTTATATTAAACAAAGCATGATCACATTATGAAATATAAAAGCATAACAAGAAACAAGCAAAAATCCAATAAACACATAAGACTCAATCCTAAACGTGAAAGAAAAAAAAATAAAGATTGTTTGCCTCCCAACAAGCGCTTCTCTTTATTGTTAACTGAGTCTTGTAGCTAGACTCGGGGTCTCCTAGCTAATCATCATGGAAATGGTGCAAGTCAAGGATGTCGCTCGGCTTGCACTTTCGTGAGAGTTTCATAGTGGTTGGCATGGTCCTAAAGGTCTTGTTGAATTATTTTCCGTCGGGATCCATGATCTCAATCTTAATGTGCCACGCATTATCGCCTTCTTTTGGTGGCCTTTTCCAATCCCACTTATCATCAAACTCACTTTTTGGTTTCCATTTGTTTCCCTTAAGGTTAATTGGTATGGTTCCTAGGAAGTCAATCATTTTCACACTAGGTGATCCTTAAAAGGGTTAAGTTCGGCTTCCCTAATCATGTAACTTTCATCGAGTTGGCACATGAATACAAATTAATCCTCAAGATAGCAAGGTTTCTTAGGACCTATGACATTATCATTCGTGTGAGGGGTATAGAACGGGCGCCTAACTATGGTTGTCCAATCTGATTCTTCTTCATCACTGCATTCTTGTTTGATGGCTGCGTAAGTGGACTTAGTTGATCCTTCTCCTATTGTAATCTTAGGTTCACTGCAGTCAGTCACGGTACGGGCTTTGGCTAGGAGTCCTCTTCCTACTAACAGTGGACACGTAGGGTCTTGCTTCATGTCCACGACATAGAAGTCATCTAAGAGTTTTAACGCGCCAATTTGGACCTCTACGTTCCTAACCAAACCTATGGGATAAGCCTTACTCCCGTCGGCTAATACCAAGGTGGAATTTGTCCCTTCTAATAATCCTATGTTTAAGGTTCGATAGAGACATAATGGGATTAAATTCATGTTTGACCATAAATCGGCTAAGGTATCAAAAGGCTTTGAGTCCCCTAACCTCCAAGGCAAAATGAATAATCTGGGATCCTTAACTTCTCTAGATTAATCATTTGAGATAAATTTAGACCCCTTTTCTCCTAACTTTAATTTATCGTTGAGAGTTGGAGCTTCAAGTCCTGAATGATTAAGATGTATATCATCCTTTTGGGTTTCTTCGGGTTCTTGGGTTTTCGGTTGCTCATTGATTTCGACCGCCATGGATTTTACTTGTGGCATTCCTTTCCAAAAGCTAGTAGGAGATTTGATGCATGATTTAACCGATTTGACCGAATCAGTGGTTGTGGAAGATCCTTGGGGGTCTTCACACGAGGGGTAAGACAACATCGAGGATGTAGCATTGACGCTTACTTTAGGATTTTTGATGGTGTCAGTCGGGAGTGCCCCTGATCGGTCATTCATAGCCTTTAACATCATGTCGAATTTGTTGGTCATCTCACTAAGTTGTTGTTTCATTTCGCATTCAAGCAAAGACATCTTAGCGTCTTGAGATGCCATGAATCGAGACATCAATCCTTCGAGATTTGGTTGATTGTTGAAAGGTGGAGGATTGTTGTTGAAGGAACGGCTCGTGGTCAAACCGTTTGGTTGAAAACGATTAGGTGGGTTAGAGGTGTTGTTTGTGGTTGTCTTCACCTAAGGTTGGGGTGATCTCTCCAAGAGGGATTATAAGAGTCACCTAGGTTGTTTTGCTCAGGTTTGAAAGTAAACCACCTATTTCCCACTCCGTCGATACGTGAGGATGCATATTCAACGAAAGCTTGATCGGGATTTTCCAAGCAATATTGGATGTCGTGGGGACCACCATAATAATCGCATGAAGAGGCGACTCGGTTTACTTGTGCGGGAGTCGTGGGAGCAATGTGGGCTTCCATTAAGTGTTGGACGCGAGTTTCGAGCTCCATGTGGCGTCGGTCGGATGTACTCGGGACATCTTGAGGCAAAGAGATTTCCTTGACTAGTTTAGCGAGATCTCTTAGGTCATTCCAACATTCATTGTCATAGAGGACGAGGTCCTCAATGATTTTCCAAGAGTCTTCGGCAATGTGATCAAGAAGTCTACCACCGGCCGCATGGTCGGTGGCTTGTCTTGTCACGCGATCGACATGGTCATAGAAAATTTAGATTTGGAGCCAAAGGTCAAAGCCATGGTGAGGGACTTTTTGGAGTAAGTCCTTGAATCTAGTCCATGCTTCATAAAGAGATTCATCATGATGTTGTTGGAACATCAAGATGTTATTTCAGAGTTTGGTAGTCCTCCCCAATGGGAAGAATTGAGCAAGGAAACTCGTGGTGAGTCTATCCCATGTGGTGATGGATCCCGCGGGTAGATATTCAAGCCAATTACTAGCGTGGTCACGAAGGGAGAATTGAAACAAACATAAACGCAAGTTTTCCCTTTCCATATCATTGGTGGCAAGAGAGTCTACAATATTAAGGAAGTCCTTAAGATGTTGGTTCGGATCCTCGGACCATAGTCCGTGGAAGGAACATTCGTTTTGCACCAACCAGATGGTGTTGAATCGTAGAGATGATGCATTGGCATCCCCGGTAGGAGCCACAATGGTGTTTCGATAGCCCTTGTGGCTAGGTTTGGAATAACTTCCTATGGTGCGTTTCGAGGTAGCTCCGCCGGCCATGATTGATCAATGGAGAGGATTACGAACAAAAACACAAAGAAAAATATAGACTAAAAGAAAGTTAAATTATTAGAAATAAAATTTCACTTGATAGGAATCAAGTGAGTAGACCTAAGCTTGTGGGACACTAAAACCTAACTATTCCCCGACAGCGGCGCCAAAAATTTGATGCGCAGGGTCGCAACACCAAAGTTTTACAACCCCACAAGGCAGAGTACCTTATCGTTGTAGTGTAGTATACGTAAGGCTCTGGGGTTGTTATCGTTCTCTAGGGGAATAGGGTGGGAGGTCCGTGTCGAACGTATAGAAGGTTTAAAGGTGGAAAGGAAGATTATTTTTGTGTTTTTATGAAAGCAAATAAAAATAAAAAGATATTGGTGGTGGTTTGAATACTTAAAACTAAAATTAAACAAAATAAAATAACAATTAAATTAAAGTAAATTTGGAGAGATGTATAATGAGTGAATCGTGTCTACCTAATCATGCACTACTCCCTACAATGTTCATCTCGTTATCATGTTGCCCATCACACCTTGTTGATTAAATGTGTAAGTGTTCTCCTAAAGCGCTAGCCCCCTAGTATAGTGGTATGTGGACATTTACCAAAAGAGTTATTTATGTGTCCCAAATTAGGGACAACTTTTCCTATTCCACGTGCATGTACAAACACTAAAATGAATCAACCTAAATACGGCTAGGTAAGATACAAGCTACGTTCAAGGCTACGCCCAAATACGGCCAGATAGACATGCTCCTATGATCGAGGTATCATCTTTTTAAACACCCATGTTTCCTTAGACATATCAACACCCAGTATAGACAGCCGGATGGTTTTCTAGAGCCTAACATGCACACAATCAAACAAGAAGCAACAATCAAACAAGAATCACATCATAAGTTTCATGCAATCATAGATAAACACTTAATGAATTAGCCGGACATAGCAATAGAGACACAAGAACAATCAATCAAACAAAACATAGACATAATGAAAGATAGATTGAATAAACCTTTGTCTTTAATTGAATGTGATGATTACAAAAGGTGTATTAGGGTGGTAAGAACCCTAAAGACAACCTTAATGGCTGCATAATTCGTCACTCTAAAAACCCTATTTTTTGTATGTATTTTTGTCTCTGTTCGTCTCTCTGTTTAGGGTAAAAGTCGCGTGTATATATAGGCATCCAGGTCCCAGACGGAATCTATGTAAAGTCAGACGGCGTCTAGCCGTCGAATCTTCTAGGGTTTCTTAGGCTGACAGACTCCAAACGGCGTCAGCAGATCTTGGACAACGTCTTCATCAAATTCCAGACGGCTTCTAATGGTTTCTCAAACGGCGTCTATAGCTACTTGTGGAAACCATATAGAGGGGCGGGGGGGGGGGGCTGGTGGGTTGGTTAGGGGGGAGGGGGGGTTCTCATTATAGTAATTTACTGTGGGGGGTCGGGGGGGGGGGGGGGGGGGGGGGGGGGGGGGGTGGGGGGGGGGGGGAGGGGGGGGGGGGGGGGGGGGGTGTGGGGGGGGGGGGGGGGGGGGGGGTGGGGGCGGGGGGGGGTGGGGGGTTGGGGTGGGGGGGGGGGGGTGTGAGAGGGGGGGGGGAGGGGGTGGGGGGGTGTGCTGGGGGGGGTGGGGGTGGGGGGGGGGGAGGGGGGGGGGGGGGGGGGGGGTGGGGGGGGACGAGGGGGGGGGGGGGGCTAGGGGCGTTGGGGGGGGGGGGGGGGGAGGGGGGGGGGTGGGGGGGAGTGGGTGGGGGGGGGGGTGGGGGGGGGGGGGGGGGGGGGGGGGGGGGGGGGGGGGGGGGGGGGGGGGGGGGGGGTGGGGGGGGGTGGGGGGGGGCGGGGGGGGGGGGGGAGGAGGATGGGGTGGTGTGGGGGGGCGTGGGGGGGGGGTGGTGTGGGGGGGGGGGGGGGGGTGGGGGGGGGGGTGGGGTGGGGGGGGGGGGGGAGGGTGGGGGGGGGGGGGGTGGGGGAGGGGGGGGGGTGTGCTG